>VDFB02165704.1:0-28612 GCA_007258455.2 Sequoia sempervirens | reverse complement strand
AACCCTTACCCTACCCCTAACTTTAATCATAGTCATAATCCTAACCCTAACTCTAACTCTAATAATAATCCTTACCCCAAATCTAAACCTAATTTTAACACTCATTTTAATTCTAACCCTGACCTCATCCCCAACCCTAACTATAACCTTATCCACAACCATAACTCTAATTCAAACCTTATCCCTAACCCTCACTCATATTCTATCTCTAATTCTAACTCTAATCCTAAACTCAAAGTCTAATTCCAATAATGTATATAAAATGCTTTGAGAAGAATATCTTTGGGCGTTATTATATATATTAATAATAATAATAATATATATGATAGTATTTTTATTTTGATTTTTTATTTTTGATTTTCTTCACAAATCTAGAATGAGGTAGAGTCAACGACTTTTCATTAATGTTGTTTGTGTAGCCTTGGTCCACATTTTCATGACTTGTAAACATGCCTAGGCTTCAAGCTCTTTAACTATGCTATGAGATTATTTTTTGTTTTAAAAAAGGTTAATTTTCAATTTCCAATTTTAATTTTAAGTTGTAAATCTTGGACTCACCTTCATATGACTTGTAAACCTGGGTTATGCCCAAGCTCTTTAGTTATTCTATGAGAATTTTTTTAATTCATTTCAATTTTTTAAATCATGCTATCCAATTTTTGTATGATTTTTTTTTGGTAAATCTTTCATAAGATTGTAGGCCCCTTGAAGACTGTGTGGGGTAAGCATGGTTCAAATTGGGTTATTCTTCAATCTATGCAAATATTTTAGGAGACTTTTTAATTTGTTTCAATTTATAAATCATGCGATGTTTTGTTACTTTAATTTTAATTTTAATTTTTGAATTTTCTTTGCAAAAATTTGATAAGGTTATGCCAACCTTTAGTGTTGTTTGAATCATTATCCATAATCAAGAAACTATTATCCTTGAGAGTATGCATGAAATTATCATCACACAACCCATATAAATTATAGTTATAATTAGAAGGTTTTCTTATCATTTTTGTACAAGAGGTTGACCTTTTTGTAAGAGAAATTCCTAATTCTACCCTTTGGATGAAAACCAATGGGGTGATTTCAATCAAACTATCTTTCTTCAATTCATAATAAAAGCAATTGAATTAGATAAATGAAAAAAAAAATCATACTTCACAATTTTAGGAAGCACATAATTGGAAAAAATGTGAGGATTTATGAGAGTAATTTCAACCATGATGAGGATTTTAGGATAGATCCAACATGCTACTAGCTTTCTCAGTCTAAATTCTTTTATTAATAATGGATTCATTCTAGGCATAGGCTTATTGTGCACTTTCTCATACACTATGGAGTAAAACTTGCACTTACCATTATAACTTCCCTCTCATACCTATTATAGTCTTCCAAAACAATTTTGAATTTATTAAACACAACTAATTAAAACATAACTATTCTATAACTTTTTGGTAGGAACTTCGCTGCCCTACAACTCTTGTTTTAAAATATCACTAATATAGCTCATTGCATTTTTCCAGTTGGATGAAATTATAAGCTATGTAAATATTCAAATATTTCTACTTTTTTAAATGATTCAAACTGAAAATGAGATGTATGCCTTTTTTTCATTATTATGACATAAAAGTCTAATATGCCTTTCCTTTTTTATTTATCATTCTTATAACATTCCAATCAGCGAATATTTCCCCTTGCCCTATTTCCACAGTGCTTGGACCTCAACTGCTAATAACTGCTTTGTGGAAACCAAGCAAATTCTTACATATTTGTGTTTTCTGATATCCTTCATCTGATAGTAAAAAAAATGCTTACGTCCTTGCCTAATGTTATAAGATTTGTTCACTCTTGCAGATTTTCAACCCCATGAGTACCCAAGTTCAACAATTCGAATATTTAATGAGGAAGAAGCAAACCCATAAGTATATTGGATCAGAAAAGCCCATATCTTTCCTGGCTGAATCCTTATACTGTATTTCAAGTGGAGGAAACGACATCTTCAACTACCTGTTGAATTCTACATTCCAGAATACGACTACTCCTGAACAATTCGTTACTTTGTTGGTGACTAGTTTTAACTCATACGTAACGGTAAGTTGTCTCGTGCACTTGGGTTTACAGCCATTTAGGTCAAAATTTGTAAATAAAAACCTAATTTTCTATAACACTACTGAAAACGCTCTTTTCTGTCAAAACTCGCAGAGGCTTTACCGTGTTGGGGCAAGAAAATTCCTTGTATAAGACATTCCCGCTCTAGGATGTACTCCAATTGTCAGATTCATAGCTGGCAATGGGGAATGTTTCGATGCTGCAAATCAGTTGGCTCTGGCATACAACACTGCTCTGAAGTCACTTATAGATCGGCTAAATAAAGAACTGAATGGAGTGTCCCTCATTCTACTTAATTCCTATGATTACCTTCTTGACATGATTCAACATGGCGAAGCCTATGGTAAGCAAATTCATTATTATTTAGATTTCTTCATTAATCATTTTATATTGTTTCAAAATGAACGTTGTTGCACGGTAAGGCTTTTTGGATATCAACACTAAAGAGAGACATTCTTAACCATCATTCATGAAAATATTGCAAGGAACTTTTTGATGTATATCACTATGATATGGAATATAATGGTTTCGTTGTGGCAAGTAAGTTGTAGGGAATGATGTAAATGCAAGGAAAAATTATAATGCACACAAACAAGTAAGGAAACATGTAAAAATGATACAAAGACAAATGTGGTGTTGTCCAAATCAAGTTTAAAAGCTAAAGATTGATTAATTAACGATGGAGAGTGTTGTTGATATGGGAATGATGCATCCTAAGAAAAAAAATAAAGATTAGGAATAGCATATCTCGACGATGATGATTTCACTTTGACCAAGGCTTGAAGTGGGGCTAGGATGTGATTGCATTATTTTCTCATATTGCTTAGGTAGAAGTGACTCGATTAAAATTTACATTTAATGTTTGGATTGTTAAGAGCATTAGATTGATCTGAGAGATTGTGTTGGATTGCATGGAGGTAGCTTATAGCTTCATACCAATGAAAGGTTAAAATTCAATTTCCGGGACAAGGGATTATGGTATTATAGGATGATAAGATGTAAGGAAAATGTCACTAGAAGATAGAAATAGATGGAGGTTTCAAAATGGTTAGATGGAGGGGTTTGAATGGGATATCCAAGGAATCCATCATATAAGAATGCATATAACATGTTTGATGAATCACTGGAATGCTCATGGCAATGAATGATAAAATTATATAGGATGAAGGATAAGGAATATGAAGGTGCTTGGATGGTTATATAGAGGAATTATGAGAATAGAGAGCATCAATATCATGGATGGATAAGATGGAAAGATTGGAGCATATGAAAGATGGAATTCCAAGGACTATATTACACTTTTGGAGATATCTTGATGGTTGAAGATAGTAAAAGATTTATGGGTTTGGTTGGGGTGTGCGGGTGGGTAGATAGTAAAGGAAAATAGTAGATAAAGTAAGGTTTTTATTATTCTAATCATGCTTTGATATTTTTCCCTATCCTCATCAAAATTGAAGGGAGAATGAAAGGATTCGAAAAGGTGGGTAGAAGTGGATATAATGAATAGGTAGTTTGAATGAAGGAGATAGGATGAGGAAGATAGGATGGAGTGGATGAAGCTTTCCTCCAAGTTTAGAGTGCAAGTGGATGGGGGGATTTGTACATGATATCTATTAATAAAATTTTCATTATGGTACTTACCTAAGGTACCATAAGTAGTGGTTTTCACCATTGGATAGTTTAATTCTCTTCGAAAAAAAAATCATACTTTTTTATTTTCTTTTTTTAATTTTTGGAATAGGGGAGCTTTAATGTGATAGGGTGTATGATAACCTAGGTTGTATATAAGATAAGTAGATTAATAAGATAGTTGGTGGTATATAAGGAGATAGAAAAGGAGCTCAAGAATTAACTTCCATATTGGGTTAAGAGAAGCTCATTTAAAATGACTATTGTATATGGTATAAACCTTGTTAATTGGTACATGGTATTCTCCAAAGGAGGAATAAGATGTCATCAACCTTATGATTAGAGAGGATGTTCCCAATGGTAATGGAGTGGAAGGAAATTTTGATGGAGGATAGTTGGATTACACAAAGTTATGGACTAAAGGGATGTGATGGGGGACCTATGTTCTATAATTGGCTTGATAATAAAAGGAAAGGTTGATGGAGTGGTGAGGGAATTTCATGGGGTCAAGGATAGATAGGACCAATTTTAGCACTTATTGTCATGGTTTTCAATGCTTTTTATTTAGATAAGATATTTTGGATGATGAGGGTTATGATCTATTGGGATGTTCAATTCATGTGATCAAGATGAGGGAGTTGTGATGATAAGTTTTATGATGTAAGAGCCCTAAAAGGATTTAGGTGATGATGGAGGACAGAGTATAGAGTATTTTTGGACATATGGTCCCAAAATGAACTTAGTAGATGGAATATTTTTAGCTAGGGTGATGGGATTTAATCTGTGTGGGGGATTTTTTTAGCATAGCAGATTTTGATGTCAATTTAGATTTCTCTTTTGTATTTTTTCATTCTTTTTCTTTGGAATCCACATAGTTTTGGGTTTTTCTTTTTTCTTGCCTAAAAAAAATTGGCCTTTGGGATTTATTTTAATTTTGGTTTATATTTTTCTTTTATTTTCATGTATATTTATCATCACATGGTGATCCTTGGGGTATTTTGGATTATTTACTTTGAATATTTTTTGGCATCCACATTGCTTTTAAAGGAAATGGTATGGATGTGTGAGGATGGATTATTTGGATAGTGTATGGAAGGATTCATGGAGGGAACATAATGGAAGAGGTTCAATATTTTTTAATGTTTTTGATCTTGAATGGGGATTGTAAAAGAAGGGGGGGAAGAATTTAGGATGATGATTTTTTGGATTTAGGGACCCAAAATATATAGAGAAGATGAAGGATTTGATTTTGGGACATAAGGATATAAAATGGATTTTTTGATGGAGGATGGATAGTAGCATCCTTTATAGATTGATAAAATAGAGGAGGGGAATGGTGATAAACATCTTGTAGGAATTTTGGGAGGAAACTATTGTGCCTTTCAAAGAAATTTCCTTATTCCATGCATAATTTTGTACCAACACTTTTGGATTGTGTACCTTCATATGAATAAGAAATTCCCATCACACTTGGATTTTTTTAATGTGGATTGACTCTAATATTCCTTTCTTATGAAGGCCTAATCCTTTTCCTTGATAGTTCATATTTTGTAGCATTCATTTTTCAACATTATGTCAAGTCCATTTGAAACAACGTGGGAGTCTATTTTGAGGTACAGAGGGAAAGTGGTGGATAGTTTGTATTCTTCTATAGTGAGAGAACCACCATGGCTAAAGAAAACAATCTCTAAATGATATGATTATGGATTTTGGATTTGTTTGATAAGAGGTGGTAAGGGATCATGGAAAGGATTAAATGGTATGTTGGGATCTTGATTTATATAGGGATTTTTTTGATACATGTTTTGGAATACACTATTGACATATCTAAATTTCTTGGATGGTTTTATGGGGGAAGAGTGTTTAAGATGGTTTTTTATATGGATTTCATAGGTTGGGTAGATGGAGGGATGGAGGATCCATAGTGTTAATAGAATTGGGATTGGATGGTTTTGATGTATTTGATGATATTAAGGTTCTAAATGGGAATTATAGGTACTATGTGAGTGTTGACCTCATCAACGATGCATTTATATGGCTTTGGATTAGTAGGATAGAATGAATATATAACATTGTTATTTTTATTTCTTTTGAGATCCTTTGCTAATACTCCTTAGCAAAAATTTAAAAATGATGGTTTGGATGCTTTAGGATTATATTCATGATTATATTTATGAATTGGTGGATAATGGGATAAGAGATTTAGTTAATGTGTGGAGGCAACAAGTAGCTCATATAAATATGGGGGTTGGAATATGGATGGGGAAAACTATGAGTGTCTCTTATCAAAAATTTCATTAAGTGTGACCAAAAGATATGCATGTAGGAGCAATCGGATATCTTATGCTTTCCAATTCTCGGTTGAAAGGTATTTGATTATGTATGGATGAGTGATGGAATCCTGTTTCAAGCTTACTTTCAATGATCTCTTCAATGGAATCAATTTCATATTTATTTTGATAAAATAGACTATCATCATCATTGGTTTCAAATGGATTCATGTATTGGCTCTAAGGAGGGAACTAATAAAAAATAGAATCATTATTTTAGATTAGGATCATGTTAGCATTATTTAAAACCAAAAAAATAAAAAAATTGTATCAAAATAATAAGAATCCTCATGTATCAAACAATTTTTTCAAGTCACTTTTAGTGACAAATATTACAACCATCCCCAAGTGACTAGTCAATCACTAAATTGTATCTAAAAATAAACAATATCAAGTTATTGGCATCATACATTCTTTTCATTGATCATTGTAGTTTTTTATTTTAAAATATATTACATATGACTGAGTTGTATAGGTTCATTACAATAAATTTGTGTAATGACGTAAATTGTACCCCCTTCTTGGAGATAGGGAAAATTCTCATTTAATCTAGACCTATTATAGTAGCCTCACATTAAGTACCATTTAAGTCATCATTAATAGGACCCTAAGATCCATTATTTCGGATCTTGAGGCTTGTTTCAGCTAAAAACTCGACAAAATCATCAAAACACTCAAAATTTTAACAACCCACCCAAAAAATTTAGGGTGGGACTCATATGCCACCTTGGGAATATGAGTCCTCCTAGGTTGGACCCATACATTAGGGCTTGCATATGAGTCCCATTTGGGGATTTTTTAGGGTTTGAGCAGGAAAATCACCTTTTAAATTCAAATTTTTGGTTGATGTTGGCTTTTGAGATCTGAATAATGGTAAATTGGGTGTTAATGACTATAAAAGTAAGTTTTTAAGTCATTATTTGATCTAAGAAAGCATTTTAAAGAGAAATTTCAAGATCCAAGCATTCAACATTCTTCACAAATTCTTCTACAAGAGTATTCAAGTTTTAAAAGTAAGCAAAGTTGAAGTCTTGAAGCGGCATTAAAGTGTTTTTTAGGTCTTCAAGCTCACTTTCATTCAAGATATAGCATTGTCAAGGGTTGATCATGGTTGTCTATGGTGAATCATGATGGATTCTAGGTTGGGGAGATGCAACTAGCCATCAATCCAAGCCTAATGACATGTTTCCTAAGTGATTGCATCTTCCATTATCACTCTACATTCATCCTAAGGATGGTACAAGCATTATTATGGCTCATTTGGGTGATTGGAGATCTCTCACAGTCTTTTTCATAGATTTGGTTCAGAAAATCAATTTTAGAGAAAAGAGCAAGTGTTGAAGTGAAAATTTGAACTTTGAATTCCCAAAAAAGAAAAATGGGACTGATATGCTAGAAGTCCTGTATGAGTCCCACTATAGGTGTTTTTCCAGATTTTTGCAGAGTCAAATACCCTTTTTCCAAAAACCTATTCTTGCACAGAAATTAAGATCTAGGACTGATAAGCCCAAACTGGTGTATGAGTACGATTACGCCAAAATTTTAGAATTTTCAACAATTTGGAGCTCATTCTAGTCTCTCTAGAGTTTCTAGGTGCATATTTCTAGGATCTAATTTCTCTATTTTTATTTTCATGCATTTATGGGTCATTTAGTGGAAGATTGCATCATATTAGGGTTAAGCATTATATCTTGCATTACATTTGTCTTTCTGAGCCCTAGCTTAGTGGTGAACCCCCCATTAGTTTACAATCATATCCTAGGATAGCCCTATTGCAAGATCTCTTTCTCTTTTGCATTGAGATCTCTAAGGTTATCCTTGAATGAAATAATTGGAAAGTGGGTGTTCTCTAAGTCCTAAACCATATGAAAGCACATACCCCATTTTCTATCATTTCAATTTGAAATAGATATTCCAACTTGGAGGAGAATTATCTATCATTTCAACTATAACTCTCAAAGTAGTTATGCAATTTAATAGGATTTATAAAAATAATTAAATATATAGATGTTCTTTAGGATAACTTTTCTAAACTAGAAACTTGGATGGATTTCCCTATATACCATTATGAATTATCAATTATTGAGATTCATTTAAATGAACCTTGTAGGGGTTTGAAATAGTATTCTAGGATTTTTTTGTTTTATTAAATTAATTAATAAACTTTAAGAGTTGTGGCTTTATTTCAAAAATTACATTAATGAATAGCAATATTTTAGACTATTAGGTCATAAACCATTTATAGTTTTACTCCTACAATGTTCCTTCCATTTCACTTCCAAGAGGAAATTTAGTTTAGTGAAAAAGAAACCCTAGGCATAGGAACCTATGTTTTTGTTCCTTAAGAGATTAATGTGAGGATAACTACATGTGACTTTGATACCATTTGGAATCAAGTATGTAAATGATCCTTGAGTAAAGGATGCCCTATACCTAAGTTAGTAGGGGAGAGCTTAGGTAATAGCTTCAAGGCTTGTATTTTTTCCTAAACTTGATCATCTCCCCCTCTTTAGTATGCTTTGGTTGAGGTTGAAATATGCATCATATGGTAGTGAACTCAAAATTATAATTAATGTGTTTCATTTATATAGGTTTGAGACAATAAAAGTAAATTAAATTTCATCAATATTATCTACTCTAAGATTAAATTCAATCTCCATCTTATCAAAATCTACTCCAATATTGGATGACCTTTTATATTTGTTACATTCACTTTCTATCCTTATGTGAGTGTATGAGAATATACTATAAACTTGATGGAACTAATATAATCAAAGATTTTTTTTGGAGCACCATGATTTTGTATATTGGATCAATGATAATTATAAGAAGGTATAGGTTAGACCCTATAGAATAGTGTGGTCTATCTTTCCTAGAAATAATTGTATGCTAGACTTGATAATGATATGGCTATGAATAACTTATAGAAATCTACTAACTATACGTAATGATGATGATGAATTAAGCCATTATGATTTGATGGAGTGAAAAAATATTAATGTGTATCAATGATATACTATCTTTAAATATGTGCTTAAATATATGTTGAGTTTAGGATGGAGTTCCTTATGACTACTTTCACCAACTCTAGAAAAATAAAGGTAAGTAATAACAAATATGCTATGGTATTTTTTCTTTATATCTATTGGTGGGTAATTGTATGTTAATTTTTATGATTGGTAATATGCAAAAGGAATATGTACTCAGTAGTAGAATATCATTTAACATTAAACTATTATAAGTTTAATTTTTCTCTAATGATTAATGTATTTTTTAATAACAATTGAATGAAGTGAATGGAATTTAATTACTTTATGAATTTATTTTTTATGTACGTATGTTTGGAAAGAGACCAACTCATTCAGGTTCTTTGTGTTACCTATGTGTTGGTAATTTGAACCCTATATATATAGGAATCTTTTGTAGGTTTATGGATTATTTGATGTTGTATGTAACTAAATCAAACTACCTAGTTCTTGTAAATCCTTGTGATATCCTAATTGTGTATCCTTGACTATAAGTTGTCCCAACATTTTAGAATTGAGTCTAATATAGGTGTGAATAGCCTTCTATCACTACGATCATGCAATTTATAGATGTTAGGTGTTATCTTTTATATCTTATGGATTATCCAACTTCCATCATAACACAAAGCTGAAGGATTCAAAGAGCTATACATGTTATGTAGTTACACTTACACCTTTAAGCTTGTAATGAATGCAAGTAGTATGGAAAGAATAATTGACAATGAATTAAGAAAAATAATGGGATTTATTGTGTGGTATGGGATGTACTAAAATATTTTTTTCTATTTTTGATGTACTTAAAGGGTAAGAGTTGGTGAACCAAATAATTTGAATACACATGTAGAAGAGTTGCATCCACTTCCTATTGTTAGCTAGTCATTATCTATAATTTATTCAATCAATATGTGTACATGTGCATTAATGGCCTCATGTGTTGTGTTTTCTTACACATACACCTTTCCAATTATGACAAAAAATTATGGGATGCTTTCCCATCATCATAGTTGGCAATGATATAAGAAAAATGATGGGACTCATGTTGTAGTATGGGATGCACAAAAAATATTTATTTGGTTGAGATATATTTAAGATTTTATGTGTACTTGTGAGGTTGTTAAGTAATTTATATTATGTATATGTTTTGTATGAATGAACTAGTCACTCAATATGTATATGACATTTGTTTAAGCTAGCCACATTGTGTATATATGATGCATGCACAAGTTAATCACATTGTGTATATGTGATGTAGTGTGAATTAGTCACACTATATATATGTGTGGTGCATTCATGTGTTTGTCATTGTGTTTATTTATGATGTGTGTATGAGCTAGTCACACTATGGATATGTGGCATGTGTCAAATGGCTAGATTTTGTATATGATGCATGTACAGTTTGATCACATTTTGTATATTTGATTTATGTGTAAGTTAGTCACACTATGTATATGTGGCAAATGTGTGAGCAAATCTTTATGTGTGCATGTGATGTGAGTATGAGCTAGTCACCCTATGTATAGGTGATGTATGCATGAGCTAATCACTATGTGTACCTATGAGGTGTGTATGAGGTAGTCATATTTTATATATGTGATGTGTGCGTGAGTTTGGCACATTGTGTATATGTGGCATATGCTTGAGTCAATCATTATCTAAAAATGTGATATTTGTAAAAGATGGTATGTATGTGGTTTTTGTGTGTATTTGTACACTGATGTTGACTTTGGTCTAACATTTAGTTAGAATACTTTTTCTCTCATACTATTGAATTAATTAAATTTGAATACCTAAGCTTAATGAATAGTGATTTAAATAAGAAGTCAAAAATTTCATCCCAAATGTGAGGATGGATTTTCTCTATTATTGGTGTGGAAACTATGGAGCCTCTAATTTTTAAAAATGGATATATAGGTAGGGTCATTATGAATGAACCCTCTAGATTTAAGGTTGGGTTATAGGGACAACTCTAATATTAGAATCTTGTCATATTTTAGTGCCAGAATTTGAGTCATGACTTAGAGTTGTTACCACAACTATGATTAGTAAACTATGAAACTAACACTTCTAAATTAAATTATATTAGAGATCTAAAGAAGGGAGGAAAACTTTTGCATATCCAAAATAACTATTAGATAAATGAGATTTGAATCTGAATTTTCTTAACAAAAATAATAACTGTATCCATCTTTTATCATAACTGTATCCATCTTTTATCACCTTGTTTACTTTTTTAACAGATATATAACTCTATTATTATTATAAAAAAAAAAATGTATTTTACTGTTGAACTAAATACACTTATGAAGAGTCATTGAAAATAGTAATCAGTTAACAAACAGATAAGAAGTTAACCTTACAACCGACCTGATATTTCTTATTTCAAAAAGTTACTGTAAGCCTTTCGGTTTCAGTGGCTGAAAAACTATGATTTTGAATCTAAAAATTTGATTCAGATTTGTTTTAACTCACTTTTTTAATATTATTAAATAGTGTGTATTTTGAACTGCCATTAACATGGGATGCAGGATTATCAGAGACAAAGTCAGCATGTTGTGGATCAGGGGCATTCAACGCAGTAGTGAGTTGTGGAAAGACAACTCCACCGGCTTTGTATTGCAACGATACAGATGCTTATTTATTTTGGGATAGAGTTCATCCCACTGAAAAGATTTATTCTATGATTTCCAATGTTGTATGGAGTGGAAATTCTACTGTTATTTATCCATTTAATCTCTCTACTCTGGTTTTAGGAGGGAGCACCCATTAATGGTGGCCACTACTACAAGTCTTATGTCAGTATGAATAAGAAGTTAGTTGTATGAATAAGATGAAAGATATCTCTTTTACAGAGATATAGGTATATAGAGGATGGATTGTAATGGTGTGTATTAGCTAAAAACTTATTTAAATTTAACAATTATTTACATAATAAATTATTATTTTAATACTAATATATTAGCGATATCGTTTAATTATAAACATAATATTAATGGTCTATTTTTCAATTATTTTATAATTGTTGCATGAGTTATATTATTTGTTTTACTGCTATGGAGAAAGAAAATAGACATTAAAATTAAAACTAAAATAAGATAACGTCTAGATTAAAATAATTCTTAAGTGAATATTAAAATAAATATTGTCTATGTATTATTTTAATCTATCTAGACATCTATTTATGTGTCCATGCATTTATTTAGTAATTTGGAAAGTTATTAAAAAGGATATTAATGTAGAAAAACAAAATAACTCTTAAAATTAAAATTAAAATAAATCAATTATTTTCATTTTATTTTTTTTAAAAATTGTGTTTCAATCAAGATTGATTTATAATGGTCATAAATGATGGAGTATTATATGATAATAGTATATTCTAAACTAGTATAGATATCTTAACATCATATAATACTAAAAAAATTGAAAATTGAAAAATATATGTGAAAGATCTTAATAGAGATTTTCAAGAAGAGGGTGGCTTTATTTTGAATGCAACAATATCATTTTCCATGTGAACTAATCTAGTTGTTCCTTTGATGGTGTCATAGGCTACCTATAACTTCAAGAGAATGACTTCATTGGAAGTAGTTAAATTCTACAAACTAGTCCACTACCCAAATAATCAAATGTTATTGCAAATGAATTTTGGCCCATAAGGTCGCCTTACTAGTTTCTACATGACTCCAACTAAATGTCATGCTAATCTAATAGTTCCAACAACCCACATTCTCATACATATTAGTATATCACTACAATTATCTTATATTCCATAAAATGGATTAGAAAATTGACATCAAATAAAGGACTTAGGCCCACAATCTTGCATCAACATCAATCACACAAAATCATGCAATATTGAAATAAAATTTATATTTTATTATAAAGCTATATATGCATTATTTTTATGCACTTTAACTATATTTGGAGTGTCCAATCTCCCTTATTTTAGTCCCAAAATCTCTTTTTTACTTCCAAATATATGTTCACTCACATGAATATATAACAAAGTAGACTTCTTAAGGTGATGCATTTCTCCTTGTTAATAACAGCTACCATTTACCTTACACATCCGTACATCTAGAATGCACACATTCATGCTTATACATGTAGTGTCAAAAATTGCATAGTGTCCACCGTGGTTTTCATTCCATTAGTGTTTTGTAGACTCATTTAAGACTTTCCATCAACCTTTCTCCTTCTCAAGGTGCTCAAGGCTCATTTCTTGTGGTAACTTTTTCTTATCATCTTTGTCTTAGCCCTATGATTTTCTAGTATTTTATCATTTTTTAGTGTAAATTTCTTCAAGACTAGCACATTGCATCAACATCCATGAGTTGTGAAATTTTTCATTTAGCAACCATTTTTCAGTGCTTTCACTTGTTACCTTAGTAGGTCAATGGAAACAGATTGAGATGAATCTAAATGACTTGTCAAGATCTTCCTCTTCCTTCCTCTCTTTTTTAATCTATCTTTTCTCATTACAACACTCTTTGAGCTCTCCCATGGCTTCATTGTATTATACAATTCTCTTAATCTCTCTTACAACATTATTTTAACTCTCTTCTTCTTTGATTCATCAATACTTACAAGTGATATTGTTCACTTTCATTATTTTTATTACAAGCATCTTATTGCATTGTGCCCCATATCACCTTGGGATTATCACATCACTTCTCTTTCATTTTAATCATTGTTCTTAATTCTAGATGTATTTATATTAAGAATGCACTTATTATTTTATTTTATATACATATCATGGTTCTTGCAGAGGTAGAAATTTGAAATCAAGGATTTGACTAAGGCAAACCCCCCAATAGCCCTTAACATTTGTTTTATATTATTGTAGGTATTTTAAAAGAACTCAATCACACAAAGGTTTTAAAGTTTTTTTTTTGCAAATTTATTTTTATTGTTCATTCAAATTAATTAAATATTAGTTTATTTCTTTGTATTTCATTATATAGTATTTGCTAGTGTAAGTTTGGTTTTTGGTATTGCAAGCTAGATGAACAATAGGGTTAAATATTCACATCTTCTAGGAATTTTTTACACTATATTTATATAAAAATTAGTGTAATGTGTAGACATTTGGAAAATGCATTAGCATCCTAAGCTTTGACTTCCACATTTCAACCTCAAATTCCTTGTTGTTTACATTTTATATTTTTACTATCATAAAGTTATTTTTATTTCTTAGATATCAATTTTCTTCACCATTTTACTTTCTTTAAGTGTTATAAGTATCTATTTTTATCTTTATAGTTAAAATTATAATTCTAAAGTAGGATAATTAGTGTAGGTGTTTATCCAAGTTTAAGTTATATTTACTCTCAAAGGAAGTTTATTTTTCTTTTGTAAGATTCAAATTTTTTTCATTATATTTTGATGAACCTACCAATCTAACCATTTAATAACCTTCTCAAAAATGGATAATTTTTTTCAAAATAAAAGAAAATTTTAATTTTCTCCAAAAATTAGGGAATTACCTTGAACCCCTTTTCATAGTCTTAAAGAAGAAATATGATATCCTTCAACTAACTTATCTATGCCTCTTTTTCAAAATGAATTTATTATTTTATTTCCTTCTATCACTTTTCAACTTTGTTAAGATACTTCAATAGATTTTCTTACAAGCACATGTGAAAGTGATTTTCCTTTTTCCCATATCACTCTTCTTTCTTGGTCCCTCTATTGAAATTCCTCTTTTTTTTAGGATATTTTTGTGCAAGAGGATGAAATCATTAATACATTTCTTAAATTTTCTTTGCATTCTCTTCATGTCAATTATCTCCCATCTAGGGATGAAGCATTATATATATATATATATATATATATATATTTGCACAAGAGGATGAAATCATTAATACATTTCTTAAATTTTCTTTGCATTCTCTTCATGTCAATTATCTCCCATCTAGGGATGAAGCATTATATATATATATATATATATATATATATTTGCACAAGAGGATGAAATCATTAATACATTTCTTAATTTTTCTTTGCATTCTCTTCATGTCAATTATCTCCTATCTAGGGATGAAGCATTATATATATATATATATATATCCTCACCTCACATTGGATCCTCTATGGATAGATTTTAATTATAATTCTCTTGTTCCTTCTCATGTATCCCATATTCCTTCAAAAGATAATAATGTAGTTAATTCTATCATTGTTAATTGATTTATCCCACCTACTAAGGATATATTGGATAATTATATTAGTGTTCAAAAAATTATTTCCTTAAAATATTTGTGCATGCAAAACCTGATTCACCTCCATTTTCTCATACTATAATTACCATTCATGGATTTCCAAACACCATGACTCTTGGGTCATTACATTCAAATAGTTGAGTCTATTACTTCTAAAATGAAGAGAATATGTGAAAGTAAGTTTTGAATGGGGGTAATGTACCTATTTCCCTACTTTCATTAGGAAAAAGAGATCCCCTAGGGTAACATTGACTTTCAACCCATAGGTGAAATGCAATAATTCAATGTAAACCATGAATCATCAATTTATATCATAATCAACAAAATTTTGGTAGATTTGAGAAAGATATGATTTTACGCACCTGTCACCAAAAGTCTCTATTGAGTGTCCTCATAGGATAGATTCACCCTAGGGAAAATGGGTTTTTCTATAGGGATCCAAAATCTATTTTCATAGTCCTTTGCTACTAGATCTACACTTCTGATTCCTCTAGATTCCATAGTCAAAAAGTTAGAAGTAAATTATACAAGTAAGTTTTTGTGGCTTGAAATTTTTGATGAAAACTTTAACAATTTTTAACATTTTCACTTTTGATCAATCTTCAATCCTTCTTTAGCCTAAGTGTTGTGTTGTCTCACAACATGCCCCAAGACTGTAAAGCTTGGGGGGGGCAAGTGAAAACCAATGCTTATGGTAGGTGCTAGCTAGTTGGCAAGGTCACCGAAAATGAAAAGCAAAGAGAAATATTTTTCAAAAGAGTACTTTGTAATTCAAGTGTTATGAGTATTGGGTATCGAGAGCTAGGAATTAGAAAGGAAAAATGTAATGCAAGTATTGAGCAAAGTGTTCCAGTCCAATAGCCGACGTCTAGTAAGGATGGAAATTTTAGTAAAACTAAAGTTCAGTAAAATCATGGGTAAAGTTAAATACCAATTATTGGGTATAGGGTAATGATGCAAAGAAAAGTTGTAAAATTTTAAGGTTATCTAAGAATTTTGATAGTCTGGTAACTCAGTATAAAAGGATGATTACACAAGAATATGTTATTTTCTTGAAAGCTTGTTATTTATGATGAATTTATATGATAACGAATTAATGATGGTTTTATTTACATGATATTTTTTATAAATGTTTTTTTCTAAAGGAATTTAATAGGTGGAATTTGTGATTGCAAGAGAAGCAAATTACGATGCAGAGTTCAGGTATGGATGTAAGGAAATTTTGAATTACGAATAGAATCATATCCAATTCAGGCCGCATAATCTAGGATGTTATATGTAGAGGGATTTGAGTCCACCAGAATAATAGGGATCCCAATATTTCACATATGGTGACTGAAAGTGCCAACCTCCAAGGAAGCTCATTCTCAAGAGTAGAAAGTCCGAGGTAGAACAAAAGTGTAGGAATAGAATGATCAAGAAATCATTTGAATAAATGGGAAAGTTCCTACACACTAGCCTAATTCAAGTTATTATCCTAGTGATAATAAGAAGATGAAAAACCTAAAGGACTTCAATGTGTAGATGGAGGTTGACCTTCATTGACTTTGTTTGCAATTCTCTTACCAGTCACCATATTCCATGTTCCTTGATGTGATTCATCCCTTGGATTTCCTCTCATGTATTTGTCTTATCCTACTTGTGTCTTACTTCTATAAAAGGCCAAGGGATACTTCTTTTTAAGTTAAGTTCAAAATTTATGGATGTCGAAAGAGCCAAAACTTTTCTAAGTTTTGTTCTTTTTTTCTATTTTTTGAAACATTCTAGACTAAAAACTTGTATGCACATATAACTTAATCAATATCGAATCTAATTTGATAGCTACCTATCTCATGTATCTTTTGTAGCTAGTTTTGTTAGTTCAACCGAAAAAGACTATATATTGCACCATTTAAGGGTGCATATACAACCTACTTGGTGTCCAAACTAAAACCCCCTTTCTTTAAAAGCTTGCACTATTTTGTACCTAGTTGTGAAGCAATCTAGTGAAGTATGAAGCACTTTTCTTTGATTTGATTAAATCTTGGGGCATGCATGGAGAATAATTAGAAGAATTTTTATTTTATTTTAGTATTTTTATGCTTTATTTTAGATTAGATGTTTAAATTCATGAAAATGTTCCAAAAAATAGATGAATGAATGGAAATTATTGAAAAATATATATTTTCTATGAAATTGTTGAATGCTTAAAGCTAAATCTACTTAAGTGATAGAAAAATTGTATGATGTTAATGAAATAGTATTGTAAATCTTTTGATTTCATTAGATTATTTTATGATCAAACTAGAAATCTTTTATATGATGCTTATGATTCTTAATGAAACTACATATCACTATAGGACCCTTGAGATTAATAGCAATATCACATCATACCCTAAAGCGAACCTAGTATGGTCAAGACTTGACTACTCGAGCCTTAGGATTAAGCTAAGTCAACCATTCCCTATCGTATAGACTCCTTAGGTTGCCTTGGTTTAGGCTTTCAAGTAAATATAGGTTCTTTGTGGTTTTCCTATGAATATTTTATCTACACTATTTTTGTGAGTGACATCATCATCAATAGGAATTGGCACTATAAGGAGGGCCAATTTTCACTTTTCTTTATATCTTAATCTCCATTTTTTTTTAATGAATTTGTGTTTGTTTTAGGTTTGAAAGGTAGCTTGTAAGGTGAAAGTTTAATGCAAGCTGATATTTCAAAAATGGAAGTTGAAAATTTCTAAAAAATTCTTAACCAAAGATTACATCCTTTGATTTTATTCACCTTTGGTAGACTCAACAAGTGTAGAATTCATGATACAACTACTCATGATGAACTTGATTGTGAATTTTTTTTAACTCAAGTTAAGTTTGGCTAATTTTTTTAACTAGGGTTAAGTTTGGCTATGTATAAGGCAATTTCATTAACAGAAGAATTTTTAACTACTAGAAGAAATAGATTCTTACAAGAAATATGTTGAATCATGAAAGAGAGTATAACCTTATTGGAATTGAAAATATTAAAAAATTAACTGATATATCAAAATATTTTGATAACTATAATTGTTATGAAGAAAATCTTTAGGTTTTATAAGAAGATAGGCGAGAATACCAAGACCCAAAAACATTGCACCGAGAATGAGGAAATGACATCAATGAGTCATCTTACTATTAATATGTGTAAAATGTAAGTGAAGAGAATAAGCAAGAAATTTGAGTAGGAGACGCATGTTTTCAGTTCCAAAATGAAAATTCACAAGCTAAAAAAAGAAATTTCCCTAATTTTATGCAAGATACAAAGTATCAATTTTCTACTTTTTCTCTTTCTAATATAATATAAATTGTGATATTTCTTGGTCTAAAAAAGTTCAAAGTGAAGACAAGGCCAAAGACAAGAAAATTTTTGGAGGAGAAAAAATCAAGAAATGGACATAGACATTCATGGAACTGAACAGAGTAAAATGGAAAACCATGAACTAGGGCTAAAAGAAGGTAGAGTATTGATGGATCAAAGAAAGTGTGAAATAAACCTTTAATGAGGTCATTTTCATACATATGATCCAAGTTATTGGTAAGTGCACCTTTGAATTTATATTTGTTAAACACAAAAAATTTAAAGAAATTCAATGTTTCATTAGGACATGTGAAATTTATTCTAGTGAATTCAAGGATATACCTACTATAATTTGTACCAAAACAACAATGGAAATAGTCATTGAACTTAGAATAAATTTCTTTGTTAGGGTTAGTTGTTTGTTAGATTAGAGTTTTGGTTAGTTAGGGTTAGTTTTCTTTTGTAGGGTTTGTTTTTATTTTTTTTCTTTTCTTTTTTTTCCCCCTTTTTTGCATTAGAAAATTCTAATTAACTTATCATACACATGAGAGTTAATTCAAACATTTATAACATTGTGTTGTGAAATGTAAAATGATAAAACCATGCATAGTAAATATACACTTTAAAATGTATGACAAAACTATATGTGTGTGTGTGTGTCTGTATCACGTACATATACATGGAAGTATCAAAATTCTTGCTATAAAAAAAAGATCAAAAAGAAAAAAGAGGGAGCTAAGCTACAAGTAGGAGTAGCCATTCAGTCAATTTGAGATGCCTCCTCCATTAGAGCTAAATATTTGACATCGACAATTTCTTGGTGAACTTCAAATTCGACAGTATGGAGGTCAGTAAGGAACGGCCAACATGGAACCACATCCTCGTGTTCTAGGAACCGAGGAATAGCATCCGTGGAAGGGATTCTAATGGTCATGTGTGCAATAGAAAGAACGGTATCTATATTTTTCAAATATTCAGGCCACACTATCCAATCCATAGCTAAGCGAACATCTTCAACAAGAAGCCCAATGTCTAGGAGTGATGCTATAAAGCGAGAAGCCAAGTCAATATAAAACTAGTAGTAAGATCTAGATTCCACATATCATTTCCCAAGGACTAAGCACAAGTTTGGCACAGTGAAACTAGTAGTCTAAATGAAGAAAAAAATTTCAAGCCTTTGAGCCATGATACGACCCAAGAAAAAATTCTAGCAGTGAGAGAAGGTCAAGAAAATTGGAGTATCCATGACCTAGAAGAAAGCAAGAACTAGTAGAATATAAAATTAAAAATAAAAGGAAGGAAAAGAAAAAGTGTGAAAAAATTAGAGAAAAGTGTGAAATATAGAAAACCATGAGGAAGTTGTGGTACATAGTTGCCTAGACTGAAGTCTTGGAAATCGTAAACAAGGTGGCAACTTGATGAGTTTGTCTAGAGTGGAATGTTAAATCAAATTAATTTTTTACACAAAATTGGTGATAATTTGCTTCAAATTTGACCAATACAAAGATTGTGAATCAAGAAAGTTAAATATTTTGAAATTAATGGTGGTCATTTCTTTATGTTTTCATCAAGCCATATTAATCATGAAGGTTTCCATGTGTGCAAAGCAAAAAGGAATATGAATTCGGTAAGGTAGTACATGTTATCACCTTGAAAATTTGAAAGAAATTATACGTGTGCATTGAGGCATGCAAATTTAATGCAAAATAGTGTGATCATGTTTAAATGTCATCATGACATTCTTGATCCATTAATGTGGTGCAGCACCGTAAAATCATAATAGCTAGTTGAGTATTTAGTAGTTGCCATAAAATTTGATCGGAAGGGTGGTAACTAATGGTCCTAAATTTAGATTTAAATTTGGTGATTAAGTTGTTTGCTACTAAATTTTAGTTTGTGCATATTTTCTAAACATATAGCGAGTTGTAGTTAGCTAAGATTTGGCACAAAAGTGGTAAATTTTAGCCAGGAATACACACCAATAGGGAATTATTAAATGAGTTTTTGGGAAGTAGTGAAACAATGAAGGGATTTGCGTTAAATAAAAAAATAAAAGGTAACCATTTCTACCACTATAATTCTCAACCTAATAGTAAGCTTTACTACTTGCAAGTTGAAAATGAGCTATCAATGAAATATTCAAAGATATATATATATATATATATATCAACTCTTTAGGCTTTCCAAATATCTCTACCAAGGCTACAGACATTTGGCTAGCAATAGAGCTATGTTTGAGGGAATTACAGAGATAACCTTGTCAGGGCTATGGACACTTGACTAGTAGCAAGGCTCTATCCCCGGTTGGCTTTAGAGGATTACCAAATTATGTAGTTAAATGTCAATGAACTGATTTTTTTCATTGAGTTCCAAAAATTGGAATTAATCAAAGCACACACGGATATTTTTGGAGGAATTTTCCTATTTTTTATGCTAGAATCTAGGTAAAGGTAAAGAGTTATTATTTTAAACTATGCATAAATTATAATTTATGATTGGTGATTTAATCTCAAGTTTTAGTTTAAATTTTATTTTATTGGTTGTAAGTTATTGTGTGGTCTCACAACACGCCCCAAGACTGTAAAACTTGGGGACCCCAAGTGAAAACTAACACTTATGGTAGGTGTTTGCTATTTGGAAAAGTCACCAAAAATGAAAAGTAAAGAGAAATATTTTTGAAAAGAGTACTTTGTAATTCAAGTGTTCCAAGTAATGGGTATCGGGAACCGAGAATGTTAGAAAGAAAAAAGGTAATACAAGTGTTGAGCAAAGTGTTCCAGTCCAATAGTTGAGGTTCGGTAAAGATGGAAATCCTAGTAAATCTGAAGTCTAGGAAAATCATAGGTAAAGTTGAATACTAGGTACCGATTATGGGATAATGATGCAAAGCAAAGTTCTAAAATTTTAAGGTTATCTAAGAAGTTTGATAGTCCAGTAACTTGGTATTAAAGCATGATTATGCAAGAAATATGTGATTTTCTTGAGAGAATGTTATTTATGATGGATTTATATGATAGCAAATTAATGATGGTTTTATTTACATGAGATTTTTTATAAATGTTTTCTTTTTTATAAAGGAATTTAATAGGTGGAATTTGTGATTGTAGGAGAAGTAGATTGTAATGCAAAGTTTGGGAATGTACAGTCACTTGCAAATTTGAATTACGAATAGAATCATATCTAGATCAGGCTGCATATTCTAGGATTTTATATGTAGAGGGGTTTGAGTTCATCAGAATACTAGGGATACATGTATTTCACATATGGCAACTGAAAGTGCCAACCTCTAAGGAAGCTCATTCTCGAGAGTAGAAATCCTCAAGTAAAACAAAAGTGTAGGAACAAAATGATGAAGCAATTGTTTTGAATATATGGGAAAGTTCCTACACACTATCCTCATTCAATTTATTATCCTAGCAATAATAAGAAGATGAAAAACCTGAAGAACTTCAATGTGCAAATGGAGGTAGACCTTCATTGACTTCATTTGCAATTCTCTTACTAGTCACCACATTCCATGTGCCTTGATGTGATTCATCCCTTGGATATCCTCTCATGTATTGTTCTTATCCTACCTACATCTTACTTCTATAAAAGGCCAAGAGATACTTCTTTTTAAGTTAAGTCTAGAATTTTTGGAGGTTGGAAGAGCCAAAAATTCTCTTCGTTTTGTTATTTTTTCCTATTTTTTGAATCATTCCAAACTAAAAACTTCTATGCACATAGAACTTAATCAATATCGAAGCCAATTTGATAGGTACCTATCTCATGCATCTTTTGTAGTTTGTTTTGTTAGTTCATCTAAACAAGATTGCATGTTGTGTTATTTAAGGTTGTATATAGAACCTACTCAGTGTCCAAACTAAAACCCCCTTCTTTAAACGCTCGCATTGTTGTGTATCTAGTTGTGAAGCAATTTGGTGATGTATAAAGCAGTTTGCTTTAATTTGATTAAATCTTGGGGCAAGAATGGAGAATAATTGGAAGAATTTTCCTTTTTTTAGTATTTTTAATGCTTTATTTTAGATTAGATCTTTAAATTCATGAAAATTTTCCAAAAAATATATGAATGACTGGAAATTTATTGAAAATATTTCATTTTCTATGAAATTGTTGAATGCTTAAAGCTAAATCTACTTAAGTGATATAAAAATTGTTTGATGTTCATGAAATATTATTGCAAATCTTTAGATTTCATGAGATTATTTTATGATCGAACTAGAAATCTGGTATTTGATGCTTATGATTCTTAATGAAACTAGAGATCACTGTAGGCCCCTTAATATTAATAGCAATATCACATCATAGCCCAAAGCGAACCTAGTATGGTCAAGACTTGACTACCAGAGCCTTGGGATTAAGCTAAGTCAACCTTTCCCTATTACACAAACACCTTAGGTTGCCTTGGTTTAGTATTTCATGTAAAAGTATATTCTTCATAGTTTTCCTATGAGGATTTTATCTGCATTGTTGTTACAAGTGACACCATCATCAACACTAAGATCTACAAAACTAAAGAGAGGGAAATTTTGTTTATTTTTGGTGAATGGGGATTTTCCTTGGTCAAACCTCATTTTTGTAATTAAAACTTGAAATTAAATGAAACATAAATAGAGGGAATGATGAATGAATAATGTTATGTTGCAACTCACCAAACCCTTGAATGTAGATCCTTGGAAGACTGAAATCTAATGCATCTCTCAAAGGTCTTGATCTTGCATGAAATGGCTTGATTGAATGGTTGATTTGATAGCTTGAATCTTAACTTGAATGCTTGAAACCTACATCACAATGTTAGCGAGCCAAGAAAATACATAGATACAAATAAATTTGGCATGATGCTTGAGATATTAAATGCTATAATAAATGACTAATAAATGTTATCTTGAACATGTTTGACTATAGTATTTACTATACTTTTTACTCTCATGAAAATTCTAGATTGCTTAGGATTAGAATTTGATAAAAAATACCTTGTATTTATAGGTAATAGTCTAATTTCCTAGAAATTAAACATCAAAGGCCAACAATTATAAATTGAATTTGGATCATAAAAATATTGCCAAAAATATATTAAAAATTTAGTTCCTAAACTTAACGAGGACCTATTCGCCCTTAGATGAATGGGTCCTAGGTCCCAAACCTAGGACACACCAATTTCAAGGTAATTTAATTAATGCTTGCAATTATCTAATACAAGTTTCCCTTTCAAAAAGTGGGATTAATTAGGATTTTAAATACACAATTGGGCCAATTAGAGGCTTAATTAAGTCCAATTAATAAAGGGACCCAAAATATGTGTGAAAATGTAAAGGTGTACATTTTCCAACACTAAAACTTCTAATTTATTTGTAGATATAGATTACCATTTGGTAGCTCGCATATATAACACTAGGAAAAATAATAAAGTTCCTCTTATCCTTGTTTCCTTTCCTCCACCAAATCCTATTCATGCACCACATCCTCATCCTTCTATTAATATTTTCCCAAAGTATGATCTTGTTAAATGAATTCAAGCTACATAAGCTAGTATCTCTCTCTCAGACCTAATACAAACTTCACCTTCTTGTCATAGTTCTCCTTATAAAAGATATGCAATTGACTATAAATCCATTAGTCATAGTTTCTATTCTTGAGTGATTTTATTCTAATTTTATTGGTGTCACTTTCCAACAATCTGAACTCCCCCCTTGAAGTCCAACTCTAGTATGATCTTCTAATAATTGCTAGTGTTAAAAATTTTGATATTGAATGTACCCTCATGTGGCATCAAGTTTTTTACCTTGCATTCATGTTGATCCTCATTATATTCCCCTTACTAATTTATCTATTTTTTATTTTGATAATATTGGTCACCAAGCTCTTGCTATAGTTTTATTACCAACAATTTTACCCATGTTACTTTACCCACTATGGTGGGTGATCCCACAATACTAGTTTACAGTTTTTGGCCAAACTGGACACTGAACTAATTTTTTCTAAGTCTTCACTTTTAGGCACCTATAGTGGCTAAACCATGAGGAATTTGAAGATGATGCAAACTAGTGATTTGTGACATTTTGTCTATAGATTCTAAATATATTTTTTTCAAAATTTTTGGAATCAAATTACACTTTCTTTTCCATCTCCTTTGGGAAATCTAGTTTTTTGGTAAACACCATTTTAAGGAGTGACACTCACCACATACAACATAACTTTTTCCCATGAAGGATAAAATTCTTTTTTTTTTTGAATTTATATTTGTGACTATGATATCTAGTGCTTCCAATTGGTTTCATAGAGTTTTATTAAATATTTTTTCCTTAATCAAGTTTAGTCAAATCAACTACAATAGAATTGAGAAATAGGAAGATTATTTTAACTTACGCTTTTTTTGTATGTATCAAAATTTCAAAATTTTTTGTTGGATCAAGGACTTCAATATCTAGTGCTGCATGTTTTTTTCAAAAAAAATGATAATCTTCTACTTTTCCACATGTGTAGAACAAAGAGCTTTATTTTCAATGAAAAACCTACATTCACAAGAAATAAAAAATAAATATAATAATTAAATTAAATTTATTTAAAATTATAATTTTTGGTAAGCTTAAAATAAGGACTATGTACAAAAAATAAGTTTTAAATGAATTCATTTGAACCCCCAAAAGGTAAATCAAAAGTGGTTTTTTATCAGCATTTTGATAGGTGTAAAGGAGACTCCATTATAAGTATGGTTTAAAACTTTTGGGGTTCTATCCAAGGGGGTTTGATATAAGGTAGTTTGATCAAACCCTCTTCAATTGGAATACTTTAAATGGAACTTTTTAAGGCTCAAATCATTATATTTTCTAAAAATATGTGATTTTAGCAAAAATCAAAATCTCCCAAAAATTGTAAACTAGCTTTGTGGGATCACCCTAGTATATGTAATTCCAATTAGTTTACCATGTAAAATTATTCTTAGTGTAGCATGGATGCATGTCATGGATATAGATCTATCCATATTGCATTATTCTATACAATTTATATATGATAATTTAAATCATGTATAATACGAGCAAACCCTAACCACTTTCAATATTATGAACACCCTAAATTGGGTCATGTGAAGCCTACTCTTTATTCTCTTTATAATTTATACTTTATTCTATAGAAAAATCTCAAGCTTCATCATCACTCTTTAATGATGATGATGTTCCTTATTCTTCTAATGCACTTTTGCTCATGATTGGGGCTCTTTAGAATTCACCTCCATGGGCCTAGTTATTATAAGATTGACCCTTCTAACTTTAATAGTCATTTATTTAACAAGCATCCACATTCTCATACTATAATCAATTTGAATTCTTCTATGAATTCATCTAAGGATCCACATTCTCATACTAAAATCAATTTGAATTCTTCTATGAATTCATCTAAGGATCCACATTCTCATGCTAGAATTGATTTATATTCTTCTATGAATTCTTCCATATGTAATTATAATTCTCTTTTTTTCAAGGCTAGTGATGTGGACACTCCTCTTTCTAATTTGGAGACATATTATGGCCTTGGATTTAAAATTATTTCTACATATGGATACAAAGGAAATAGCAGGAAAAACTGAAATAAAACTAAGGTGATACGTCGAAAGTACTTTTGGTATCCACTCCTAACTTGTACAATATATCAAAACCTTTGAAACATTACAAATAGTTTAAAAGGGTGATTTCATGATTTAGAGCCTGCAACATTTATCAATTTATCTTATAATATATAAGAAAAGAAAAAAACAACAAACATCTATTAATTTCATATAGTTTGACACAAAACACCACATCCTCTTCATTGTTGGTTGGAGAAAAAATTACAAAATCCCAAGGGAATAGTATAAAATATTTAATCCCTCCCATGAGGGGCACATGATAAGGTCTTTGAAAATGAAAATAAAAACTACTGCTATCTCTATTCCAAACTAAAAGATTACAAATGTTGTTCTCTCCAAGAAAAAAATTAACAAAAATTATTGTTGAGAATGAAAGAGAGTCTACAAAGATAACAACCTTGAGTATATAGGCACTTTTGGGACCTCTAAAATTTGGCTAAAATTTTGAGGGCCCATGTAAAATTTTACCTAATGCACTCAAAAGTACCCTGCAGAATAAGCCTAAGTAGCTCACATTGGGAGCTCATATTTTGACACCCATGAATTATCATGACAAATCACTTTAGGGAAATGTTGAACACCTATTGGAGATTTCATATGTCCATTTGCAGCTTCCCATTATCAGTTTTAATAAGTTTTTGACACCCTTGTCTGGAGGTCCATAATTGGGTTTGTTGTTTACACGTTGCACCTTTCTGAGTAGGCCATCTTTGTGATGTTGTATCTTTGTGCATATTGAATGTCAAGCCCTGCTAATATTTTTCCATGATTCTCTACATCTTTATAAAGCCCCATGTCATTTTGCATAGCCCCATGAATCCATTTGCTAATTTTTCTAGCTTCAATCCATTTGCAAGAGGTTCAAATTTGCAAACTGGACATTGTCAAATCTACAGAAAGTAGACTCGCATTTGAATTTTTATTTTGCAATATTTTAACCTACATGCAGAAGTGGTTGTTCCTTGTGATTGTATATATTATTATCTACCACTTGGTAGGTTTGTATCCCCTTAGTTTCTCATTTGCTATTTTTTCAAAGCCCATTCCAAATGACCATTTTCAAGGTTTTAGAATCAACATTTCCATATTTTTAGAGAAGGAAACTTTGGCATTTAATATATTGCACCTCAGGAAGAATTTTTCCATTCTATTTTTGTGTTGAATTTTTTGTTCAAATGGTAACATGTATGCTCAATTTCACGCCTCCTGGATGAGTTTTGATGGGTTAACTAATCCTTTTCTAACTGCAACATGGCCGAAAATGGTGTCCCAAACAGTTTCAAATTTTCAAATTCTAAGGACAACCCATTTCTCATTTTGTTCTACAACCTCTACAACTCCATTTTCATTAAAAATAGAGGTCATATGATGTGTTATTTTAATGCATTTCAAGTGTGGCTAACAGGTGTCGAGGTTAGTTTACAAAGGAGGACATGATCCTTGACAGCTGGAAGAAGTTTGAGGAGATGGGTTTCCTCTAAATAATTTTTTATAGTTGCATGTAAAAAAGATCAGCTCCAGGGATCACCATTTCAACATAGTGAACTTTCTTTGTTTGGCCTACAGGTGTAATTGAAATTTGCAAATTTTCTAATATTTCAAATATTTTAAATATTTTAAATATTGTGCAAATGTAAAAAATGCATTTAGGGAAAATATAAAATACAATTTCAATGCCCATCGCCAATAATGTCTCCATTTTCTCGCTGCAATAAAGATGTGCGATGGAAACCAAGAAACGATGGAATAAGTGGTAGTGAGCCTAGTGATGTGTGATGGAAACCTAGAAATGATGGAATAAGTGGTAGTGAGCCCATGGGTGCTATCTGATAGAAATATTTGGGGGAAAATTTGATGCTGGGGAATTAAATGTTAAGGTGAGTTCATGGGGAAAAATAGAGGAACAAAGAGGGATTTCTACAGCTAGTAAATGTAATCACGTTTTTGGGTCTCGAGCAGATTTTTGAAGCGGTACATGTATTGCAAATGATGTGTTTTACCTTCCAAATGATGTCTAGACTTATCCACATGTGTTGGGAACACTTTCAATGATGTTCTAGCCATTTTTTGGGTGCCTGCAACCATAAAAATGCCCAGTATTATCAAAAAACGACCTATACATTTTCTCTTGGCTACCAAGATTCATGGTGCCATAGTTGAATGTAAAGAAAAGCCAAGTTGTGGAGTTCCTCTTATCGCATATCTTTGTTTTGTCCCTTCTTTTCCATACTACATCAACAATGGGCGAAGCTTCTTTTTCTCCATTGTTCATTGCTAATGGAAGTCACCTCCTCTTGAGTGCATTAACGATTGGCAATGTATGCTTTCTCTCGAGCAAGGTGACTTATTTTATCATTTTCTAAATTGATTAG
>VDFB02165703.1:0-35228 GCA_007258455.2 Sequoia sempervirens | reverse complement strand
CGTGGGAGATGGAAAAAGAAGTGCAATATGATTCCAAAAAAATTGAAAAAAATATTTTTAGAATCTACAGACGAAATATGACAAGACTCTAGTTTGCATCATCTTCAAATTCCTTACAGTTTAATCGCTATAGGTGCCTGAATGTGGAGATTGTGTTTTAAAAAAAAATATCAGTGTCCAGTTTGGCCAAAAATTGTAAACCACTATTGTGGGATCACACTATAAGCACAAAGTAAACATGCAAAAAGGGGTTATGGCAATAAAAAACTAGTAAGATCTGTAGAAATATTACTAGGATCCATATCCAAGGAATTCATGAGTCATAGGCTAACAAAGTTCGATATTTTCTCTAGTGAACCTGAACCAAAGTACCACAAGCTAGTGAAGTCCAATATTCATTAGGTGAGATTTTTGAGAGTAGCAAATGAGAAAAACACAAGGGCTAGTGAAGTCTGATATTCACTAGGTGTGTCCTCATGTCAATCATACCAAGAATTATAGTCCCAATAATTCTAATAAGGTACTACAAAATGATCAAAATTCCAAGCCATCACATCACTAAGTCCAATGCCTATGAAAGAAGTGAAGCACATAATAGAATGCATGCCTTCACCTTAAAGTAATTGTAAACACTAGCTATGAGAAATTTCCTTTAAGGTAGAGTAAGATGATATATGTAACATGAAAGATCATGAGAGCTTATTGGAAAACCCTATGCTAATGATATTTTTTTAATAATACCGACTCATGACAAGGGTTTTCCCAAGAAAATGCCACATAACAAGACAAAAGATGTCACATAGGGAATCCACAGATCCAAGGTCAATGTAGACCATAGATAATATGTAATATGATTATGCTTGGAATCAACATCATTCACTAGATACTCATGGAACTACGAACAAAATAAAAGAATGATACATCAAGATAACATACAAAAGTTTTCAAGGGTTAGCATTTCAGAGACCTAAATTTCTCAATGCTGTGCATCATCCCTTAAAGGAAAACACAATACAACAATGTTCATAAAATACAAAAGAATGGAGATACAAATAGATGAATTCCACAATAGATTCATTTTCTTTGTATCCTTGTTTCAACGAGATCAACAAGGGTCAACATTTGAAAACTAACAAACATCAAGAAATGCCATCATGGGAGATCACATAATGTGTGAGAAAATACATAAATATACACAAATAAGGGGTACTACACATGTGAGCCGATCTAAAGAAAATTGTCTACATCCCAATATTGCTCATCATAAATAGAAGGTAGACTTGATATGCTGAAGGCACTACAAGTGATGTACAAGGATTAGCACAAAGTTCAACACATGGTGAATCCCTCTCATTAGCAGGAACATCATGGCTACCCCCATTTAAATTCATTTATTTTTAAAATATAAGAGCTAGTTCATTATGATCTTCTTTATGTTCTTCTTGTTTTTCTTCTTCTTCCCTATCTCAATGTATCACAATGGGTTGATTATTAGTGTCATGATTGTGAGCAACATTGTTTATATGTTCTTCTTTCACTTATTGCTTAGGTTGGGATATGTAAGGTTCAAATTCATGGTTTGAAAAGGGTGGCGGGGGGAGTTAGGTGAAGATGAGGATAGATGGGCGGGAGGTACTTCTTGAGAGTTGGTTTGGATAGGTGGTTGGTCATTAGGTAAGGTTTTACTCTTTCAGTGAGTTGACAAGCAATGTCATGATGCCTATCTTTACACTCTTTGACACTTCTATTTCTTCTTGTATGAGATAATTCTTCCCATAGTTGATCTTGGCCCTCAAAACCACCTTTCTCCTCTTCTCATGGGTGTGGTGCTCCTAGTTGGCTAGACTTTGGAAATTTACTTTAGTTGGAACTAACCACCTCTCCAATTCATGCTCAACTAAATTGAGAGGAAAATATTGCTGAGAAGATAAGTATTATTTAAATAGTCCTTACTTAAACATCACTTAAGTCTTGAAAAAAAATTAATATTTATTAATTAAAATAGCACAAATTATAAAATCATATAACTTTTTGGTAAACCACCAAGCAAAGATTCTTTAAATGCAAAGATATAATAAACTTTTAAAACTTTACATATTATTAACATAACCCTTGAAACTAGATGAGAGTAACACAAAAATATTAATCAATATATGTAAGAGTTAATGGTGAACTCCCAACACCCTAGGAATAATTGAAAGACAAAAATATCTTCCACAAGAGAGAAAATGGCAATAATAGCTTGCTTGATTATGAATGCAAGTTTGATAGAATATGTACATGAGAGGCCTTGAACTTATAAAGGCAAGGTGAGAGATGTGATTAGAGAATATTGTGATATGTGTCTTAATCCTATATTATGAGACAACTAATTTGACAAATATTAAATGAATTGGGTGACTAAAATTAAATAAAAGTAAAAAAACTAAGATATGATAAGATCTTATCTAGACAAAAAAACTTCTAGAAAGAGACCTAAGACCTAAGTAAACTTAACATGTGAATAATTCCTCTAATATTAATTGGCTAGGGACAAGACTTTATTCACACCAATAATATCAACTAATAATATATTAGCCTATTACCAAGTTTTATGAAAGAATATGACCATTCATAAAACCTTGTAGGATGTCTTAGGGTGTTACCTCAAAATTATAGCTAAAATGATATATGTCTATATTCCATCATAATATGCATGATAATATATGCACTTAGATATTAACATGATTCACTATACCTCCTACAATCAACCTCATTCTTTAGTTAAATGGATGATAATTCCACCTTTATCAAAGTATCTAGTCTTGCATGCTTGGGGATAGAGAAATGTCATCCTTGAAGGCTCAAAAGATAAAACAATTCTTCTACTAATTACCAAATACTGATGTTGGAAAAAGGGATCTAGGGTCTAAATCACACTTCTTCTAATATCACAAGGGAAAGGACTAAAATTGATCTCAAACACCCACTTGGCTACTAACCTCAATGGAATAGCTAGAATGACAGACTAGAGCTTTAGGCCTTTGGTGTTGGGTGTGTTGTTCAATTGGTGTAGTTTTATAATGCAAAGATACACCTAGGTTAATTATGAAAATGTAGCAATTGAGATGATTTTTGGAAAATACAGAATTGCAAGACATAAATAGAGTTCACAAGAGTAGAGGGTAGACTCAGAGGAACCTGACAGATAAATTTGAGCTTTCAATATGGTTGAAAAAGGTGTTGGGCACCCTAGACTTGAAAAGAAAATACTTAGAATCATAATTTAGATCTTAGTTGGCCTTTGTCTATAAGATCTTCTTTGGACTTAGTGCCAAAACTTCGTTTATCATTGATAAAATCCACTTTCCCTAATTTGTTGACTTGTAGGACTTGAATTCTTGAATGAACAATTATGTCTACGATTCTCTCCAAACTCGCTTAATATCTACAACCTACACACAAGAAATATGAGGGGAAAGGGTTGTGCGATATAGGGGCTTTCCTAAGTCAAACCCCATTTTGGTATTCTTATCTCCACGATGGTTATGATGATGTATAAGAAATCTTACCCTCAATCGAGTAGAGCCTAATTGATAAACAAGTGATAAATTGATAATTATTGCAACTCACCACTCAGATTTGCATTCCTTCATGGACTAAAGTCATTATACTCATCACCTTTGAGGATAAATTGATGCTTCATTTGAAGCCCTACAAGTGTTAGTACTCACAAAAAAAATAGACATGAAACATAAACAAACTCACATGAAAATATGATGCATTGCTAACATGATGCTTGACTAAAATAACGTTGCTATAATTTTTCTAATTTTGCTCTTGACTGCTCAATCACTCAATTCAAGTGCTAATATTTCTCCCCAAAGTTACTAATTCTTGTTAGGATCTCAAATGATGAAAAAGACTTGCATTTATATGCAATTCTTCAATTTCTCTCAAATTAATTACTGATAACTGACAAAAGACTTTGGATTTCTAATTATTTTTGAAAGAGGAAAAAATGGGTTTTACAGGGACCCAAAACCATAAAGTTTACAAATTAAAGACAGGATCGTTAAAGACACCAAAAATAGAAAGATTGTGAAAACAACAACAAGAAAAGCCCACTACCACCAAAAAGGCCAGCTAAGGCCACAAAACCAAAAAACCAGACAAAATGACAACAACAACAAAATTTGGGTCTTTAATAAATTCGTAGTCTCAGTTTCCAACTCGTTCATATCCTGAACCCCCCTCTTTAAAATCTAAACCATCTGGGTAGTAGGAGGCACTTTCATTTTGAGGTTGGAACGGGTCCTTTTCGAAATACCTTGGTCCTCATTCTTGCTTTTATCCTTGTTCTCTTCTAGATCAATGACCAATGAACCTTGTTGCATTTTTTCTAGCTTTTCAGACATAACATTGATGATGATGGCATTGTGCCTAGCCATTTTATGGTTTTGTTCCATAATAGTTTTCATGTTATTTTTAATTTTGACCATTTCAGCTTCCAGAGACTTGTATTTATCCTCAATGTCACCTTCTCCAATTCCAGTGCTGTTCTTTTTCTGTTTTCCTTCTTCGTTGCTGAGAGTGACGAACTTCAGTTCCAACTCCTCCGACTTGCTATATAGAGCCCTATTTTTTTGATTAAGATCATTAATTTCTTGATAGACCCATTTCAAAACCCTGAAAATGCCACCAATTCCATTTCTTGCAGAGGTAAGAATATCACCAGATTGAACTCGGTCTAATATGAGGTTAACATCATCCGGGTTGGGGGAGCTAGGAAATTTGGTACCATCAGCTCTGAAAGAGGTAAGAGGGGAGGGCACATAAATTCTGATAGCTTCAGGGTTCTTAGCTTTGTCTTCTAGGGATTCCGCAGAGTACGAAACTAGCTTATTGGCAGGGGAGCCCTTTAGAATAGGATTCTTTTAGGGGACAGGGCAGTTGGGGTAGATCTCAGGGTTAGCTTTAGCAAGCTGGGGTTTTTTAGGCTGGGTTTTCTTACCAGACATCTCAGAGGATGGGTGGGCTTCAAAAATTCTCTCCTAGTAAGGCTGATTCTCTGAACCTCCACTGTCTATGTCATAGTCCTTAGACAACATGGAGGCAACAGGTTTGGATAAAGCCAACATAATTTGATAGTGTTCATATATTAACCTAATAAGACCATGATGAAGAATAGGGTATCTCCTAGGATTTTTCTTATGGTCCTCAAGGCTATTACTCAACGAACATAACAGGTAGTGAGGTAGAGAAATCCATACCTTATGGCGAAAGTGGTTAAGTATGGCAAAATGATGACCATACACTCTGGTGAAACTCTCGTCCAAGGTGATATACTCCATTATAACACGAAGCACCTTTCTCCACAATGCCTTGCTGGTGTCGATTTAGAAATAGCTATTGGATATTTTAACCAGTTTCAATATCTCCTTATCCTTCTTAGGAAATTTGATGACCACCTCATCAGAAAACCTTCTGTCGCGATAAAAATTCACACCCTCAGTGGAAATTCCAGTAACCTCCCCTCTAATTTTCTCATCCAGCTTCACCTTTCTCCCAAAGAGAATCATTTCACCATTGTTCCAGTTCTTCTCAAAGTAGTCTGTGGCCATAGTATCAAGCCCATGAAGTTTTTCCAGAAATGGAACCAGCCCACCTCTTACAATCTCCTTCCAAACCTTATCATTCCTTGTGTGCACCTCATAGATTTTTGGCTCAACTCTTTTCCTGTCCCCCCATTTTCATTTGCACCTTACTGCAGACTCTACCAGCGATGAGCACCTATTGCAGAATTACGCAACCATTCCAATGCACCCACAAAGTGTGCTGCTTTTTCTTCCCAACTAAGTAATATGACGCGACCCCATCAAATATTTTGATTTCGATGTACTTAGCCCCTTTCCCTTTAATCATTAAATGTATTTGCCTCTTTCCCATGCGTAACATCATAATCTAGTATGGCCTTGACTTTAGTTCTCAAGTCCCTACAATTCTGCCATGTGTTCAATCCTTGCTTCCTTACCCCTTCATTTGCAAAGTAATCTACCACGCTGTTAGCTTCCCTGTAGACGTGTGATACTTTTAATTTTTCAAACTTTTCTAGAATAGAATTTGCTTCATCAATCTAATTCTTTATCAACCAAGAGGGGGGTCCTTCCTAGGAGACAATCAATGATATTTTTAGAATCCCCTTCTAGCCATAAATTTTTTATATTCAAACTATGAGCTAACTTTAAAACTTGAAAAACTCCTATAGCCTCCGCCACATGATTGGTTTGATGACCTAGGGATATGGCCACAACTGCCATAAAATTACCATTTGAATCCCTTAACACACCTCCACTTCTAGCCATGCCTGGGTTGCCCTTCATGGCGCCATCAAAGTTGGCCTTATACCAACCGTTTGGAGGAAAGGTCCAACACACACCCTCCCTACTTTTCTTGGCTGGCTTGGAAGCTAAAGAAACGTCCACTTTAATATTCCAATCCTTAGCTATCATTAAATCATAGGGAGTACACACCACTGCTTCAAGGTTAAGAGATTTTTGGGGAATCACATTGAAGTTTTCCTTTATAAGCCTTAAATTTTTCTCAAAGACATTATTCTCCAACATCTCCTTATCCCTACAAAGTCTATTATTATGTTCTTTCCATACTCCCCAAACAACAAAAGGGAATATAAATTCCCATAACCTTTGAATGAAGGGATTTTGAGTAGGGGCTTTCCATTGTAAAAAGAAATCTTCAATGGTCTGGGGGAACACCCAAGAGATATTCTAGAGGGCTAATATTTTTCCCTAGATTAAGAAAATAAACAGACAGTGGAGAAATAGGTGGTTGGTTGACTCTGCCTCACTCTTGCAGAGGTAACATTTGTTGGGGATTTGAAATTACCATTTACAAAGATTGTCCATTGTAAGCACCTTATTATGAAGCATAATCCAGAAGAAGATATTGACTTTAGGAGTCAAGTGTTTAATCCATGATTTTGACCAGAAGGGAGGGGGAGCTTCAGAAATGGACAACAAAGAGATAGCCGAAGAGACATAGTAGTTACCCAAAGGGTTGTCCATCCAAACAAGAATATCATCTTGCTGGGACTGTCCCAAACTGACAGCCTTTAAGGAGGATTAAAGCTGAGCCAACTCTTGATTAATCACACATAAGTTCACCTAGTCTCCTTCATATTAATAATCTTTGACAAGCTCCCCGAAAGCAACTTTACATAGCTCTGCCCATCTATTGAATCTTTCAATTTTGATAAGGGGTTCCTTAAAAATCCATTTATCCTCCCAAAATTGGCTTGATTGCCACTTCTAATGTGCTATCCTATCCTTGATTCCAAAAATTTTCTACTAGCAATCATATCATTCCAACAAGCCGAGCCATGAGGGAGGATAGGAGAGTCCAACAAAGTTTTGAGGGACATATAGTCGGCCATATATTTACTTCTTAAAATGTCTTTCTATCCTCCACCAGATGGGAAAGATCTCCATATTTGTTTGGCTAGAAGAGTATTATTCATAATTCTGATTTTTTTGAGACCTAAACCCCCAAAGGTTTTCGGTCTGCAAACCAAATCCCACCCTATAAGAGGCATTCTCTTTCTTTCCTCCACTCTAGACCAAAGGAATCTTTTTTGGATCTTTTCAATGGCCTTAGTGTATTTAGCAAGAATTTTGAAAAAGCTTAAAGCATAAACTGGGAGGTTTTGAAGAGAAGCTTTAAGAAGTTGAATTTTTCCAGCTTGACTCAAAAGAGCTTCTTTCCAACCTGTCAACCAACAAGCACCAAAAGGAATCCAAAGGTTTAAGGCATAATGGAAGTCCAAGGTAAGAAGAAGGTAAGGATTCCACTCTGCAACCAAGGATTCTTGCAATCTTGACCTGTCAATGCTCAGGGGTATTGAAGAATAAAAGGAAACTCTTCTGTCTATTGACTATTTTCCTAGTCGCCTTCTCATACATGTCCAAAGTTTTTTTCAAAGTCTTAGCCTCATTCACCATATATCTTTCCATCAACATAGTGTCATCAACAAACTGTTAGTGAGAACAAATCAAATTAGTGGAAGAAGGACTAAGACCTGCAAGAGACCTCTGTTCAATCAATCTTTTAAGACTCCTTCCCAGGCTTTCAACCATTACTATGAAAAGATAGGTGAGATAGGATCACCCTATCTTAAACATCTTGAATTTTGAAAGAATCTAGAAGGAGATCCATTCACAATAATAGATGTGGAAACTGTAGTAACCAATTGATTCACCAAATAAATGACTCTGCTACTAAAACCAAACCCCTTTAGAATTTTGAATAAGAACTCCCAATCAACATGGTCATAAGCTTTGGATATATCCAGCTTAAGAAGAAACCCTTCAGTTTTAGATTCCACAAGTGAATGCATATTCTCATGGACTGTGACTATAGAATCTAATATTTTCCTTCCAGGTACAAAACCATTTTGCTAAGGGGAAATCAACAAAGGAAGGATAGAAAGGATCCTTGAAGTCAAAACCTTTGATATTATTTTATAGAGAGATTTGCAAAGACTAATGGGTCTGAACGCCTCAAACTCCATTGCCCCTAGTTTCTTAGGAATAAGGACCACAAAAGTAGCATTTAGTTCCTTAAGGAGCCTTCTGGATCCAAAGAATTTCTTAACAACATTCACGATATCATTTTCAACAATATCCCAAAACCATTGAAAAAAGAACATAGGAAATCCATCAGGCCCAATGACGTTATTTCCTTCAAAAGAAAATATAGCTTTCATGATTTCCTCCTTAGAGGGGATGGCTGCAAGCTTTTCATTATCTTCCCTATCAACAACCTTAGGGATAGCCTCTAATAAGAAGTCTTGGTCATTTTGATTGATTTCCCCATTCACCGAAAGAAGGTTGTTATAGAAGAGGACAACTTGCTTTTTGATGTCTTCCTCTTCCTCAAATCTCGTGCCATTAACTTCTATGAAAGAGATTGTATTGGCAGCCCTGTGTTTAGAAGAAGATAAATGGAAATACCTTGTATTTCTATCTCCAGTTGAAAGCCAAAACACCCTCGATCTCTACCTCCATAACTCCTCTTTAGCTATTATGTCATGCAATTTCACTAGCAACTCATTTTCTTTAACCTTATTATTTTCAATGTATCCTTCCTTCTAGATTTTTTCCTGGATCTTTGCAAGCTCCATTTGAAGTTCATATTTAATACCAAAAATATTTCCAAAGGATTTTTTTCCATCTTCTTAAAGTTGTGTTTGACTTCTCTCAGTTTTTTAGAAATTCTGAACATAACCCAAAACATCAATATTCGACCATTTCCTAATTTCATCAAAAATAAGGGGGTGGGATAGCCACATTCTCTTAAATCTAAAGGGAGAGTTTTTCTTCACCTTTATAGGATCTGCCACAAAACTTATGGGAAAGTGATCCAACCCTACTCTAGAGAGAGCTTTACGAGTGCATAAATAGCTTAAAAGCCACTGATGAGAAATCAGAGTTCTATCTAACCTTACTTGAATAAGTTCCTTACCAATTCTTCAATTTGAACATGTATACTGAGCCCCTTGCAAGTCCATGTCAATCAGCTGCTTCTTGTTGATGAAGTCAAAAAGATCAGATTTACTCTCCTGATTCACCTGAGAGCCTCCAAACTTCTCATTCAGAAGGGGAGTATTAAAATCACCCATTACTACCCAATGGTCATTATCAGAAATCCTGCGAAAAGCAGAGAGCTCATTCCACAAAGATTTTCTAGCTCCTTTCCCATTGGGAGCATAGATATTCGACTGAATCCAGCTAAAGTTGTCTCTGATATGTGTGAATTTAGTAGCCACATGATTATTTCTCTCCAACAAAGGTTCCCCTTTAATGAGGTTCTAGTTCCAAAAGGTAGCTATTCCTCTTGACTCACCATCTGAACTATTTCCTTGAATCCCACAATTCTGAAACATTTTTATCTTCTCCACCTTTTCTTTGGACATTTTAGTTTCTTGGACGAGGAGAATATTAGGTTTATGATCCCTAACAAAATTGTGCAAAACATCCCTCTTGTGAAGGCTATTAAGCCCTCTTATATTCCAAGACATAATCTTCATATCTTACCAGAGGATTGGAGAATCTCTGGAATGGTCTTTTGAACACCATCCGCTATGTCCTAAAAGCTTTCATGCTTTCTCTGCCATTTTCTCGATCTTCTACCTTGGCTAAGCTTAGTAGCTCCATAATCCACCTTTTCTCTTGTTTTGGTAAAAACTCCACTTGAAGTATTCTGATGTTTGCTTTTCTCCTTCTTTTTCTTAGAATGAGAGAGGACTTCTTCCTAATCAGTATCTTCTTAGCTCTCCATCTCTTTGCCATATTTCCATTCCTTATCATACATTCTTCTTTGCTCCCAAGGGAGGGTATCCATCTGGCCATTCCTAAGCTAATTTAGATTATCACTCAAAAGTTCGGTGTTCTGGCTCAGATCCTCAAAGGTATCCTTGACAAAATCCGGAGTTGTTTTTTCCCCGAGTTTAAGAGGGTCACTCGAAGGGGAGCATTCAATAGAGGCAGTATTCAAGATAGGAATGCCAATATCTAGAGATAGACCCTGGATAGGAATGTCCTCCAATCAAGGATACCCATTTTCTTTGCCTTCTGATATGATCTTAAGAGTGGAGGAAATAAAGTCCTCATCCCTTTTACCTTCCTCTGCATCTCCAATGTTTTTTCATCATCTTCCTTAGGACCAACATTATCTTTTCCCCCTGTTTGGTGATTCTTCTGCACATTAGGATCCTTAGGTTTGGTTTCATCATTAAAGTCAGAGGTATTCCTTTGAGTTTCATATTTCCTTCTAGCCTCCTCATTAAGGGTATTGGTATTGCTTGCTTGTCCTTCCCCATCAAATTTCTTTCTCCAGACAATCTTAGGGTTGGACTAGTGGTTTCCTTTTTCTTTACTGGCATTTAATGGACATTGCCTAGCCTAATGCCCCATTTTTCTATGTATTTAAAGCAAAGGGAATGGAATCAAACTGTATAGTTTGTGTCTAGGTTCCCAACTTACATTGAATATCTATTAAAGAAGGAAGGTCAACATTCTGTGAAACTCCCACACAAATTTGAGCAAACACCAACCACTTTCTAGCTACTGTCATAGGGTCAATAGACATGAGCTCTCCAAAAGAACTAGCAATGCCGTTGAAAATGTCCTCATTCCAATATTCTAGAGGGAGACCCAAGAGTATAGCCCAAACTAGAATGTTCTCAAAAATAGAATCATAGAGATCTAGACGAGAGGTCCACTTCTTGAGGGTCAGGGAAGATTTCCCAATGACCCAAGGTCCACCACTCCTCACAGCCAAAATATCCTCCTTACAGCTGAACTCAAAGGAAAATAAACCTCTAAGAAGAGCAACCACCGTAACCTTCCCATTGGTTCTCCACTTATTTTTGACAAACTCCCTAACCACCTCTACATTTGGTCTAGGGCCCATGAACTTTCCAACCAGAACTTTTTCCATCAAAGCAATATAATGATCAATAATAGGATCAGGCACAGAGATGGAAAACTTACCTTTCACTTGGTCAGAAAGATTACTCATTGGAGGGAAAATCAATTTAACATTTGGCTTAACACCAAACAGCGAAGACCAAGGTTTGTGCTTTGCTTCTTCCCTATCAACGGTCCCTACCACTTCGTTGGAAATTTTGCCTTTTTTCCTTTAAAATGTCAAAATTGATATATTTGAATAGGGGCTAGAATAGGTGGGATAGGGGCATTAGGTGCCCTAGTCCAGACCTATTTTGGGGCCTTAAAGATCAATAAATAAATATTAACTTATTATTCCCAATTCAACTCTGATTGTTCAAAGACTATTATGAAACATGCAAATTAAACACTCAATTGGGTCCAAGTATATGAGGGGGAGCTAAACCTTGTGTGAAATTATCAAGGGTGACAATTTATGATGCTACACAAATATGATGCCTCTATTAGAGAATTATGGAAACAATGAAAGCAAAAATAAGGCTCTTGAATGAATTGACCAAATATCTTAAAGGAATTAGCATGTACAATGTATGTTACTGGTGGTTATAAGCTAGACTTAGATTTTATTTTCATGTAGCTATAAAAGGATGATAATTTTTTACCAAGCATCTCAAGCACCCTAACTATGTTGGACCATTTACATAAATTCCTACTAGAAGTTGAAATAATTTACACTACCAAGAAGTGGAATCAATTAACCATATTTTAAAAATTGCCTTCATTTCATGATTGGTTAAAATCGTCATTTATTTTAGAGGAAATCTAGTTACTAAGAACATTTCTAAGTCCTATTAAAATGAAGCATGTGGAATAGTAAGCCAAAGCAATAAACCAATACTAAAGTGTAAGCGGTAGAATGGGGAAAATAATCTAAACAATGCATCTACGCTTCTAAATAGGACATTGCATCTAAGATTAAGAAATTTAAACTAATTTAAACTACAAATCTACAAAAATTTATCCTATTGCTCTCTAACTCTAAAGATTTCTTTAATCTACTTAGCTTTCAGATTTGTAAGCTAATTAAACTATTAAAATGACACTTAGAGAATGAGAAAATGAACTAATTCTATTCCTATGTGATTGAATATGCAAATTCTATTGTAATGGCAGCCATGACTGCAAAGGCTGGATGCTTGATTGCTGCTTGATGAATGCTAGATGAATGCTTAAATGCTTGATTGCTTGGATGCTTGGAAAACCTGCAGAGTAAGATTGCACAAATTGGGATCCTTTTCCTATAGCCAAAGAACTGTATTTATAGCTTTCACGGCAGCACATTTGCACAGGGATACGTGATAAGGGGCTGTGATTCAATCTGGAGAATTGAATGGCCTGGGATGAGAAGATGGAGCTGATCATGGAGGATTGTTCCTCCCCATGAAAACACCAGGCAAGAAGAGAGGGAGGATTTGATGGAAGAAGATTGAGAGGACTTCCTGCAAGTTTGTCCCCGAAGCTCTTCCCGTGAATGGAAGTTGCATTAATTAGATTTTTAAAAATCTAATTTTATTGGTGAGTGAATAGTGTAAATGATTTATGCATAAAATTAAATATTTTTGATTTATTTAATTTTAGAAAAAGAGGAATAAATAATTTAATAAATCAAACTATAGAATTTGTTTATTAAATTAAAATAAAAGGAAAATGATAATTAAATAAAAGATTCTTAAAATAGCTTTATTTAATTAAGAAGAAATGTGATGAGGTAATTAAATAACGCAAATTATTGAAGTTGTGTATTTAATTTAAGATAAAATTAATAGATAAAGTATAGAAGAAATATTAATGATAATAATTAAATAAAACAAAGTATTTAATTTTGCTTATTTAATTAAGAGAAAATAATATGATAAAAATGATAATAATTAAATAAAACAAAGTTTTTAATTTTGTTTATTTAATTAGGAGAGAAAATAGAAGAAATAATAAATGAACTTAATATAAATAAATATTTCTATTTATTTACTAAGTAGAAGAATTTAAGATTAATTAATCAAATAAGTTGTATTCAATTAATTAGATTCTCCAGACCATTTTTAGGTGTCTACATTTTGCCCCTCTTTGAAGTGATGGGTTTACACATTGCTTCAAAGAATGATTTTGCCTTAGCTGCCAGTATTGACAAAAAATTTTAAAATATGCCCTTGATTTGCCCCAGATGTTGGATTTTGAAATGATAGCGATATATGCCCTTTCGGGAGATAAATTGATGAATTTTGAATTTTTTTATGATTTTTCAAGAATTTTGAATTTTTCTGATGATTTGATGATGAATTGGTGAAGAAACAATTTATCTCCCAACAAAATTGTCCAAAAATGCCCCTGTGATAGATAAGAATTAATTCCTCAGAAGGAAAAATAAATAAATCCCATAAAAATCCCCCAAAAATAGCCTATAAATACTCAAAAGGTCATTCTCAAAAGTCATTTGTGCATTTGACTTTGACAATCTTGTGATAGAGACCCTCCGAGTGCTAGAGCTGCAGGATGCCGATCCCATACCACACCCACCGACTCGAGCGTGTGCGTCGTCACCAACGTCCGGCCGACTATGGACCTCCGATATGTACCCCAAATCCTCCTCGTAATTTGTGCCCATTCTTTTTGTCTTTTTGCATGTGTTTTTAGTGTTTTAACGTGCGGCGGACGCGGTTTAGCGCGTCTGTGATCTGTTGTAGCGCACCGATGAAATTTTGTAGCGCGTCCGGTTAGTTTTGTAGCGCGTAAAAGTTTTAGCGCGTCTGGTCAATTGTGTAGCGCGTCAATAGGATTTTATAGCGCGCCACTCTTTTTAGCGCGTTAGGTTGATTTTGTAGCACGTTAGGTTGATTTTGTAGCGCTTGGAGGTATAAATTGATGAAAAATTATGCATTTTGATTTTCGTCGATTTGTTGTTGATGCCATTTATTTTAGTTTGATTGTGACTAGAATAAATGGTACACGATCTCATGATGAGCGAGATCCATTGATTTGATAATTATTACCCTCATGATAGGCGGGGAATAATTTAGGATGTCTGAAAGAATGAACCCGATTGATAGATGAGGGTTCCTTGATAAATTAATAATTTGATAGGTAAAGCATAATTTTTGAAAATTTGATGACCTCTTGATGTTTGATATTCTTATTGGTAACGTATTGATATGTAAAATATTCTCTTTGTATGATAACAGGAGCATTTAGATGTTATCCAGGTGCGAGAGCAGTTCCCTTGGCCTTTTGATATGATACTGAGACTTTCACCTGATGAGAGACAGCATATTGCTGCTTGCGGTTTAGCGACATTACTTGACATGCCCCATATTAGACTCAATAGGGGTTTATTGACAGCCTTAGCGGAGTGGTGGCATAGTGACCACAACACCTTCCACTTACCTACTGGCGAGATGACTGTGATGCTTGAGGACGTATGGCGTATTCTTCGCATTCCTTTTGTTGGAGAGGTTGTAGTGCATGATTCAGATGAGGTTGGTGGGGTAGAGGCTATGCGGAGAGTCTTTCAGGATCCCCACGTTGCGGGAGAGTGGATTCCATGGATAGATATTTATGAGTCATATGCTCCACTTCCTTCAGTTTTGGCTAGCTTTATTGGTGGATTCCTTTGTCTTGATAAGAGGTTAAAGGGTCTATCTCTCGGATGGGGTCGGGTGTTAGAGGGTCTGGTGGCCCATAGGACGAGATATGCTTGGGGCATGTGTATGCTTGCCCAGTTATATCATGATTTACACTGGATTGTGACCTTGGCAGCAACAGTTTATCGGCAGGGGCTACACTTCTTCAGGTATGGGCATGGGAGCATATTGCTGTTACTTGTCCCGTGCCAGTGTTAGCCAAACCAGCGATGAGGCCTTATGTGTTTTGATATAGAGGTAGGCCTACCCAACATATGATGGGTAAGCTTGATTATTGGAGGCGGATCATTGATGATGTGGAGGCAGTGACCTGGCGTCCCTATTTAGACTGTGATGACTGGGGCGATGATGATATTGAGTTGGGGTTCTTATCCGATTCGATGTATTTGATCGAGAAGAGCCCCAGGGTCTTGGAGCGATTCCTGTTTCGTTGTGTGTATAGATAGTATGGGCTTGTTCAGTGCATGCCATAGGGTGTAGCACATTATGGACGACGTTGGATAGATGTCATTGATTGGGGTCCCAGTTTACCTTACGGGGCACTTGTTGAGGGTTACCGTGCTCTGCAGCCATCAGCCTGGGATGTGCGGTGGGACATTGTTGAGGCACCTATTACACTCGAGTACGAAGAGTATTTGGCTCTACACCCTCCTCCATGGATTACTATTCTGGATGAGCCAGTACCGGCACCAGTAGTAGCACCAGCACCAACAACAGCACCAGCAGGGGGAGTTCAGGTTGGTCAGAGACAGGGGAGAGATGATGACAGTGAGTAATGATAGCAGCGACGATAGCAGTGATGATGATGGCAGAGATGGGGGGAGACCGAGCGTAGCAGGTACTTTAGAGCCATCTACTAGTGCACCTCGTAAGAGGCAGGCTGTTGCTTCCTCATCGACAGATCCATCAGAGGTCGCGGGCTTACAGGTGCAGGTGCAGACTTTGCAGGGACAGCTAGCATAGGTGCAGGGATTATTAGCACAGACGCATGCTCAGATGCAGGCACAACTAGCTACTGCACAAACACAAATTACCTCTCTAATTGGTGAGAGAGATGAGGCCCTACAGGTAGCAGTGACAGCACAGGCTCAGTTGACAGGTGTACGAGCACAGTTGACTACTGCCCAAGCACAGATCACAGCCTTAACTGCTGAGCGAGACACTATTAGACAGGCAGCAGAGACCGCACAGGCTATGGCCGAGAGACTGCAGAGAGTGGCAGATGGGACATCTGTGGCAGATTATATAAGAGAGGCTATGCAAGCAGGTGCCGAGATTGAGTTCTATAGGAGCTGCTATCATGAGTTTTGCCCCCCAGAGCAGAGAGTCAGTTATGCCCAGTCTCGCTCAGAGAGGGCTTGTTCGAGGACAATGAGTAGAGGCGTGACACAACCTCTTCTGAGAGATCCGAGAGTTCTTGGGACATCTGGTGGTGGTCCTGATACTGGTGCGAGACCTACTCCTTCTGGTGCGAGTACTACTTGATATCGGTTGTGTACCCCTTGAGAGACATATACAGCCTTTTTTGACATGATGTTATTTTCATCTTTTTCAGACTTCATTGTATACTTGACACTTGATGAGATATATATGTGCAGCAGTTCGATTGATCTATGATATGTTTTACATGATTTATGTGATGGATGTATTGATCTTATGATGTGTTCTATATGATTGATGTGATGGATGCATTTTAGTTTCTATGTTTTATGATGATTTATTTTACTAGCTTGTATGAATGCATTAATGATGATGTGATATGATATTGATGATGTATTTCTTTTCTTAATGAGATGATGAAATGTAAATGAATGATGTATGAATGTATGATGCAATGATATATGAATGATATGTAAGTGAAATGATGTATGAATGTATGATGCAATGATATATGAATGATATGTAAGTGAAATGATGTATGAATGTATGTAAATAATGTAAATGGTGTATAATGAAAATGAATGATGTATCTAATGAAATGTAAATGAATAATGTGTATAAGTGTAATGTAAATGAAATGAAATATGAAATGTGACTGGATAAAATGTAATGAAATGATATATATAATAAATTGTGAATGTAATGAATGATGTAAATGAAATGAGATATTAATGAAATGTGAATGAAATGATATACAAATGAAATGTAATGAATGATGTAAATGAAATGATATATATAGATGAATGATGTATGGATGTATGTAAATAATGTAAATGGTGTATAATGAAAATGAATGATGTATGGATGTATGTAAATAATGTAAATGGTGTATAATGAAAATGAATGATGTATATAGATGAATGTAAATGAATGATGAAATTGTAACTTCATGATAATGATAATGTGAGGAGACGTAAATGCATGATGTAACATAACGTGTATATGATGCCACGAAATGAGATGTTTATTGTGGAATTTATGATGAGATGGAGAAATGATTTTATATGCATGCTATTATGAAAATTGTATGTGTCAAGTATACTCAATATTTAATAAGAAAAGATAACATCATTTGTGAATGAATCTTTGTAACTTGTGCAACCAATGCTCTGCAGATGTATTATTATGAATGCAATCTAGGTTAATCGTGCAATCCTATTTTATCAATGCAAACCTAAGTGTCATTTCAATAATCTTTTTGTTCTGCTTTGTATCATCACTGAGCTTTATTTTAAAATGTTGAAAGCGAATGCAAGCATCAATGATATGAGATAGACCAATGATGACCTGAGTATTTCTTTCATGATTTTTGATATTGCAAGTGAACACAAGCATCAAGGTATAAGATAAACCAATGATGACCTGAGCATTTCTTGTGTAAACAAACAAGAATTAATCATTTTCTTAAGTGAATCAGAATGTCATCCATGATACTTGGTAGAGCACTTCCCGCGACAATTCACAAAATAATAATGACTAACTCACAAACATCAAACAAAGAAAAGGTATCATTCTCCTTCCTTGCTTCTCTAGTTCAATACATCATCGAGTAGCTCCAAAGAAATGATAATCAAATGATAAGATGAAGAGCACCACAATTCAAATTCTACTTAATGTATTTTCAAATCATTATTTAGATTAGATCATTAGTGTTGAAATGTGTGTGCGGATGTTTGCATGATATTCTCAGACGTTTGACCAAATGATGTAACCTAAAAACCTATCCTAGGGGTCTCGGGGACTGATCAAAGATTAGTCTTGCCTACGTTATACACGCAGAGACCACGTAGTTTGACTGGCACAAACTCTACTTTTAATTGATGTAGACTCTATTTTTGTGTTTTCGATTTTTTTTTGTTTTTGGTTTTCTGATGTTTTTGGATTTTGAACTTTCTGATTTTTTTGATTTTTTTGATGGATTTTTTGATGTTTTTGGATTTTGTCAAGTATCGCCACTTGATGGTGTCATGTTTGACTGCCTTTCCGTGTAAGCTGAAAGTTTATTTGTACCAGATAACACTAGGATGTTGCCCCCAAGCTAGGGTAAAACATGGTATCTCTGCTATGATATGGATAGTGATAATGATTATCTCAAATGATAGATGGAAATGATATGAAAGGAAACAATCGTAACAAAACTGTACCTAATAGATAGAGGAGTTTGGTGAAAATCACAAGTAACGCCTGTTTGCCAGGTTTTCATCACTTGTTTTTATTGTGTCCTCTTTCCTTTTCTTTTGTATTTTTATTTTTATTTTATTTTATTTTAGTTTATTTTATTTTTATTTTTATTTTTTTCTCTTTTCTGTCATCATGATGCCTGTTTGCCAGGTTTTCATCAAGACAACTTTATTGACCGTGCACTAGATATCCTCAAGTGTAGAATCGCCTGAGATAAATGCTGTTCATGGGCTCCTCCAACATGTCTCCTTCTGGTGTAGATAGCCAGTATGCTCCTGATCCATAGACTGATATGATAACATAAGGCCCTATCCAGTTAGGTTCAAACTTTCCCTTCTTTTCTCTGTCTGCTTGATTTCTAGGGTTTTCCCGTAGGACCAAGTCTCCGATCTGGAAGACTCTAGGCTTAACCCTCTGATTATAGTTCCTAGACATCTTTTGTTGATAGGCTGTCAAATGATTGACAACTTGTTGTCGACGTTCATCAAGTAGTTCTAATTCTTGAAGTCTAGAGATCCTATAATCTTCATCTGAAATGAGTCCCTTTAGTGAAACACGAAGGGATGGAATTCCTACCTCAATAGGTAATATTGCTTCTGATCCATAGACAAGAGCATATGGTGTAGCTCCCGTTGGTGTTCTGATGCTAGTCCTGTAAGCCCAAAGAGTAGGGTTAAGCTGAACGTGCCAATCACACCCTACCTCATTTACAGTCTTCTTGAGAATCTTTAGGATTGTTTTGTTGGAAGCTTCTGCCTGTCCATTACCTTGAGGGTAATACGGGGTTGAAAAGTGATGTTGGATGTGAAACTTTTCACACAGTTCTTGGATGTCTCGGTTCTTGAAAGCCCTGCCATTATCTGTGATGATTGACTGGGGTATCCCATATCTACAAATGAGATAATTAAGTATAAAAGATGATATTTGCTTCCCAGTGATTGTGGTTAAGGGAACTGCCTCCACCCATTTTGTAAAATATTCCGTTGCTGTGATAATGAACTTGTGTCCATTAGATGAAGATGGGTTAATTTTCCCTACCAGGTCTAATCCCCAATGATAGAAAGGCCATTTAGTTGTGAATGGATGGAGCTCCTGTGCCGGTGCATGTATAAGATTGCCATGAATATGGAATTTTGGACATCTCTTGACAAACTTATAAGATTCTTGCTCCATGTGTGGCCAGTAATACCCCAAACGAAGGAGTTTCTTGGCTAAAGATAATCCACTTGAATGTGTACCACAAATTCCTTCATGGACCTCATGTAAAGTGGAAACAGATTCGTTATGTTCTAAACAACGCAAAAGAGTACCATCTAGGCCTCGACGGTAAAGGGTGTCAGCAATAATGGTATGTTTGGCAGATTGGCGTATGAAGTTGCGCTTTTGGTTCGAGAAAGATCTGGTAAGATATTATCTTTCAGATAAGTATAAATGTCTCCATAAATGGAAGATTGGGCACTATCCAAAAGGCTTATGGTTTGGGATTTGGGATTTGCGTATGCAGGATTTGATACTTGTTCTACAATAAATCGATAACGATCTTGCGTTTTAGGCATTTGTAGAAGAGATGCTATTGTGGCCATGGCATCTGTTGCTTTGTTCTCTGATCTTGGTATCTGCTCAAATTTGATTTCTATGAAGTATTTTCTTAGATCATCTACCAGTCTCTTATATAAAATCAGTGTGTCATCCTTAGTTTGGTAATCACTGTTGACTTGATAGATGATTAACTGGGAGTCTCCATACACCTGTAGTTCTGTGATTTTCCAGTCAATAGCCACTTTAATTCCAAGGATCAAAGCTTCATATTCCACCACATTGTTAGTGCAACGGAAGGTAAGCCTGTAAGATTGTGGAATGGTGTGCCCAAGAGGTGTGACAAATAAAATTCCTACCCCTGATCCATGTTGTGTGTAGGATCCATCGAAGTAGAGTTGCCACGGCTGTGTTGTAATGTTGAGGATATCTGCATCAGGAAATTCCATGGTCATAGGATGACCGTCTGATAATGGAGCTTCTACTAATTGGTCGGCAATGACTTGTCCTTTGATAGCTCACCTTTCGACATATTGAATGTCAAACTCACTGAGGAGCATGACCCACTTTGCCAACCTTCCTGTTAAAGCTGCCTTGCTCAGTAAATACTTGAGAGGATCAATTTTTGCAACGAGCTTGACAGTGTGAGTGAGCATATAGTGTCACAATTTTTGCGTTGCAAATACTACTGCTAAGCATGATTTTTCAATGAAGGTGTAGTTTACTTCATGTCCATTAAGTGTCCTACTAATATAGTATATTGCCTGTTCCTTTCCATCTCTATCCTCTTGTGCTAGCAAGGCTCCTAAAGAAATATCTGTTGTTGCGACATATAACAACAATGGCTTGTCTTCACTAGGTGGTACCAAGATTGGCGGTGTCATTAAATAATGCTTGATGTGGTTGAAAGTATTCTCACACTATTCATCCCATTTAAAGGACACATTTTTATGCAAAAGATGATTGAATGGATGACACCAATTTGCTAGTTGAGAGATGAATCTCCTGATGGATTGTAGTCGGCCTTGTAAAGATCTTAATGTACTGATATTCTTAGGAGGTGGCATTTCCATGATAGCTTTGACTTTTGTTGGATCTACTTCAATTCCTTTTATAGAAACTATGTATCCAAGGAGTTTTGCTGATGTTACTCCAAAGGCACATTTATTAGGATTCAATCTGACTTTGAATTTTTCCAACCTGTCAAATATTTTGGCCAATATCTCTAGATGTCCTTCCCTAGTGTGAGACTTGGCTAAGATATCGTCCACATAGTCTTCCATGAATGTGTGCATCATGTCATGGAATATTGTTGTCATAGCTCGCTGGTATGTAGCTCTGCATTCTTTAACCCAAAAGGCATGACGTTCTAGCAAAAGGTGCCCCATGGACATGTGAATGCTGTCTTTTCTTGGTCTTCAGGAGCTATTTTGATTTGATTGTATCCTGAAAATCCATCCATGAGTGATAGCATTTGATGGCCAGCTGTTAGATCTATAATCATGTCTATGTTTGGCAAAGGAAAATCATCCTTTGGACATGCTTTATTTAAATCCCAGAAATCAGTACATATTCTAATGGTGTTATCTGGCTTTGAAACAGGTACAATGTTGGATATCCATTCTGCATAATCAATAGATCTAATAAACCCAACATCTAGTAGTTTCTTCAAATCATTTTTGACTAATAATGCAACATGTGGATGCATTTTTCTCAGCTTTTGTTTTATTGGTTTAGTGCCAGCTGGTAAGGATAAGTGATGCATAATGAGATCTGTGTCTAAACCTGGCATGGTAGAGTATGACCAAGCAAAATTGATGCATCGCTCTTCAAAGAATTTGACAAAATCGGCTTTTCTGTATCTGTCATGGACGCTGCTAGGTGTAGGATTCTTGCTTTCTCGGGCTGTGCCAATATTAATAGACTGTGTGGGTTCTATCAACACTGATGATCTTTCATGGTAATGTTGTGGAGGATGTCAAACCTTCCATCCTTTGGTGCCTCAATGAGGTTTTCACCATTGGATGCGTTCTTTGTTTTTACTATTTTAGGATCAAATATTGCCATAGAATGGTTTTCACCATTAGATCTATTTTTTTCTTTCATATTTTTGCAACTGGAAGGCTTGGCGTCCTCCTGCCTAAAAGCATTGTTAAAAGAAGTATTGGTAGAACAAGTATCAGATTCCTCACAACAAAGGTAATTAATGATGGCATAATCATTGTGAAAAACAGGGAGATCAATAGGGTGTTGGGGTTCCCATTCGATAAGCTCGGGATGTAGTAAAGGCAATGAGTCATTAGATGGGTTGAGGTCAGCGATTGTGAAAGCTCAGATGGAAATGTCGTCTAGGTTGTTAGTGGTTATGTCAAGGCCTACAAAGGTATTTTCTTCCACATCATTTATCTCAATCGATGTCCGTTCATCTTCACTTGAGTCATCAAAATTTTGTGTTGCAGAGACAATAGGATTAAAACTCAAGCTTTGACCCTCCTCACGTTTGGAGGTATACTTTTTGGTAATGTCGATCTGAATATCTTCATAGGAAACATCTGATAAGTTGTCCCACTCATATTCATTTGAATCTGTTTCAGAGTTATCCCGTTTTTGAAGAATACGCTCCACAATTTTATTAGTGATTTCTGCTCTTGCTTCTTCTGTGTATCCTAGTCCAGTTCTTCCATTTTGATGAATTGCGAGGACTTGGATTGGTTCTGTTATACTTTGTTTCCCTCGATCAAGAGATCCTTGTTCTGCTGCATATCCTAGTCCCGTTTTATCCTTATGTTGGAGCATAAGAGGCTGGATTGGTTATGTTATGCATTGTTTCGTTAACCCAAGAGATCCCTGTCCTGAATATCCCATCTTCTCCAGAATAGTTTTTCCCTTTCCATACTGATTTTTCTCTATGATATTGCTTGTAGAAGTAGAGGCTTCCTCATCCTTATAAAGCCAATTTAGTATGGCCTTATCTTCTGATTCTTCATCTAAGTTCCCAGCTTTTACAAATTTGCCATCTAATGCTATTGTAGATTGTCCTGAATTTTGGGTGGTTGTAGATGGCTGTCCATATGTTTGTAAGGAGGGTAACATTTGTGATAGATGAAATGAGTGTCCCACACCATATTCACTTATTCCTTTGTCACTTATCTGTACTTCTTTGGTGAATTAATGTGAGAGTGGAGCCAATTGTTCTTCAACATTTGAAGGATTAGATTGTGCTACCCTTATCTCTTGTGATTTTTGTTGTTTTGGAAGCCACTTGGATATGAAGCTTTGCTGCTGCTCACCATCTGATGTGCTAACTTCTCTATTGTGAGGTATTAATGTATCCTGAGATGTTTTTAATGCATGACAAGCTTGAGTGTCGTTATAGTCTGCTGTGATGTTTACCTCCTGTCCATTGACGGGAAATTTCAGGCATTGATGATAGGTGGAAGGTACTGCTTGCATATCATGTATCCAAGGGCATCCCAACAGTATGTTGTATGTCAGTTCCCTATCTAAGACTTGGCAAACCACTTTTTGGACAATAGGTCCCACTTGAATGGGTAATATGATCAATAGAGGACCTTTCTTCTTCATCATAACCCTTTAGAGGACCTTTCTTCTTCATCATATGCTTTGATTATGATTTTTCTTCTTGTATCAATGGCTTCATCTGAGTATCCTAGTGCACGAATCAGCTTTAAGGTACAAATATTTAAACCAGCCCCTCCATCTATCAGGACACGCTTTACACGGTGTTTATGGATGAGGACTTCAATGTGAAGGGCAGAATTATGTGGATGGGTGAGTGATACATCATCATGTTCAGAAAATGAAAGGGAATGAGGTGCAGATAGATGTCCTACCATAGCTTGGAACTGACACACATCCAAATTGTTAGGTACCGTGGTTGATACAAGAGCTTGTTCAAGAACCTCTTTGTGTGATGGGGAAATCTTTAAAAGTTCCAAGATGGATATTTGTGCCGGTATTTTCTGCAATTGATCGATGAGATTATATTGATTAGAGGGAGTATCCACAGATGGGGATGATATTGATGCCCCTTTCAATATAACTTTGGATTGTGCCCTTGTTGTGGCATTAACCGGTTGGTACTCTTGTTTCCCTTTGAGTGTGATTACATTAATTTGGTTTTCAAATTTGTCCATATGTTGTACCAAATTGGTAGATGTAATGTCATTGTTCCGATTGATTTGATTGCATAACTCTTCATCCTCCTTGGTAGCAGAAAAACAAAGGATTGTTGTGTCATAAACATAACCGACGTTTTTACCTTTGGTGTTTGTGGAAGAAGATTCTCCCTTCTGATAATTGGGTAGAGGATTTTTGAACGTTGTATGATCTTTGTTTGTTTGGTGTCCCTCTACAAATACTTTCTTTTGATCTACGAGGTCTTGTACCGCATGTTTTAATTGCCAACAATTTTCAGTCATGTGGCCTTTATTTTGATGGTAGTGACAGTAATGTAAGTCATTCCACCATGATGGTTTGACTTGAGGGTTCCAATTTCTAGCCTCTTGTACTTGGATGAGTTTTTCGTCTAAAATTTCTTTGAGGACCGATTCCAATGATTGTCCTAATGGCGTGAATTTTCGTTTATTGGATGGTCATTGGAATGATTGGGTTTTTGTTTCTCCAGTGTTTTGATTATTTCCTTGATCACTACTTTGTTTGACATTAAAACCATTGTTTTGTTTGTTTGTAGTGGTTGGTGTCAAGGTGAATACTGGTTTAGATGTGTATGTATCGATCATGGTATCAGTATTCTTGTTCTTTTGCCAAAATCTTGGCTTTTCGTTGTTGTTGTTAGAGGAATTGTTATTGTTTGAACCTTCAAAGAAGTGTTTGATTATTCCTCTTTTGATTAGAGCCTCTTCGATTTTGAGCCCTTTTTCGATAACTTGTTCAAATGTAGATGGACATTGTAAGTCCAATCTGTAATTCATGTCATCCACTAAGTTATCAATGAACATCTCTATCTTCTCCTCTTCAGGAATAGATCTGGGGTATTTAGCAAATAGCCTTCTCCATCGGTGGAAAAAGGAAATAAACTTTTCACTCTTTGCTTGTTTGGTGTTGTAGAGTTCTTTTAAGGTTACCCCATGTTGGATGTTGAATGAGAAGTGTGTTATGAACCTATTGATTAGTTCTTCAAAATATTGGATCCCAGGTTCCAATTTAGAAAACCACTCCATGCAAGTGTTTCCTAAGCTTCTTGGAAATAATCGTAGTAAGAGTCCTCGTGTGCGAACTCTATACTCATGGCTCGAAATTCCCATACGTGATCAAATGGATCAGTTCTCCCATTGTATTTGTTGTACGTTGGGTACTCACAATACCATGGAAATGGTATCATGTTAATGCTTGAGTCAAATGGATAAGGGCAAATGTCCTGTAAGGAATATCTTTTTGTTGGCCCTTGTTGGATATTTTGGAATTGCAATTGTAATTGTTGGATTTGTTTTGTCAAAGCATCTATTTGATTTGGATTTTCTATACTAGTTGGGTTAGGTGTGGTTGTTTCGTTGAGTTGATTGACATCAAAGTCTTTAGGAAGCTTAGCACCTTTGTCAGCTAATAATAGAAGATACTTTTCCATATCTTGCTCTAGCATCTTTTCCATAAATTTATGGAAATGAGGGTCTTGTTGAACTCTCTTGATTTTCTCTGCGGTTATTTCTTTCTCATGTGAGTTAATGAGAGGATCAGTGTTGCTATATCGTCCCTAAGGGTTTTCTTTAGCCATGGCTGCTATTCTTTCGTTTTCTTCTTGTTGTTGTTTTTGATATGCTGCTCGTGTGAAAATAGGCATACAAACGTTTAAAGTTTTACCCTAGACTTTGATCTTAGATTTTTTTGATTGGATAAGTGTCAAGGTTGTTGATTTAAAATCTGATTTAGTCTTATCTAGTCTCGTGATGGAAGGATGATAAAATCCTTGATAAGGAAAATTTGACAGAAAATCTCAGATTTGGTGATAATGACACTATGCGAGATGTTTCAAGATCTAGGTGTAGGGGTAAAGCTTTCCTTTTGTGTGACTTAAGTGTTCTGGACTGTGGAAAAAAAATAAAAAATGTTTTGGACTGATGAAAACCTTGTTATTGATATGGGAAAACTGACAAAATGTCCTACCAACTCTCTATTTTTTTGACTTTATGGCACGCTAAAACAGAGACACAAAGCGCTGAAACAAAGACCGGGCGCGCTGTAACAGATACCCAAAGCGCTGAAACAGAGACCAGGCGAGTTGAAACAGAGCCCCAAAGCGCTAAAACAGAGACCGGGCGCGCTAGAACAGAGCCCCAAAGCGCTAAAACAAAGACTCTAGGCACTGGAATAGATACCTGACGCACTAAAACAAATGAGCTATGCACTGGAACAGAGACTGAAAGCGCTAAAATAGAGGAGCTACGCATCGGAACAGATACCAAATGCACTAAAACAGATACCTGACGTGCTGGAACAGATACCCAAAGCGCTAAAACAGAAACCGGACGCGTTGGAACAAAATAGTGACCCGCTAAAATAGAACCTTAAGGTGTTTAAGACAGAAACTATCTTATTCTATGAAACTCACTTGGCCTGATGTCGTATTGGATGGCTGGTTGTGGGATGTATTCTGGATGAATTCTTTGACTGTGGTTGTGGTGTTGCCTAAAAGCTCTTTGATAAAATGCTTGTGAATCTAAGGGAGCTACAACATAGTCGTCCGTATAACCTCTAGAAAAATTGTGATACCTATGAATAAAAGTCCTATGTTGGAGTAGAACTTTCCTACTTTGGTATAGAAATCGCTGCTTTCTTAAAAGTTGTTTGTATGCAAGTGTTTTCTTTGGTTTTCTGATTCTTTTGACAAGAGACTTCTTGAAAAGCTTGGTGGATACCCAATCTCGAATCATGAGAAATCCACAAGTGCTTTGATTTTGAGGAATTTCTTGTGACAATCTTATCTGAGTTTAATGAGAGAAAACACAGCAAGCAAGAATAGAATGGTTATCTTTTAAAAATCCTAGAATCTAAACAGATAGTGTATGTTCTCAAGAATCAATGATTCTTCTTGATTTTCACTGGTTTGATAACAAGATAAAACACTTCAGATAGACTCACTCTTAGAGATAAAAGGTCATTGTTATATACTCGAACGATCCACAGCTTGGAATTGCGTCGACTCACACAACCATGTCACCCCCTAGAGGGCGCCTGTGTTTTTGTCTTTTCTAGGTGCGTACTCAGAGTGACGGAAGTGGATATCGGATCCCCTGAGCAAACAGCCGTTGGCAATTATATGGTGAGTGCTTGAGGGTAGATTCTTCCCCGCCCCTGCACCGCCGAGTATTACAATGTTTAGAAACTGACAGGCATGCTTCTATTTCTAGGTTCTTAGATAGGGTTTCCGTTTGGAGCGACAAATGGATAACTCCCTCGAGAGACCTCCCAATCTTTAGAACAAAGATTTTGGGGATGGTTATCCTGTGCACTTCCGTTGAAAGAGGGTTTCCCTAAATTCACATAAATTTTAAAGTGGGTTGGAATGCCATGGCTTTTGGCTGTCCCCACTCAGGTCATTCCTGTAGGGTGAGTACTTTTTTCCACTACGGCAGACCTGTCTAAAGGTTTTAAGAAAGCTTTAAAATGCGTAAAGTAATGGTGAGTCTGGTATTTTGATGCACCCAGTTAAGGGGAGAGCATAAACCTATCACCCAATCACAGCAGAGAAATTGTTCTTTTTAAAACCCAAAAGACCAGTTAGCTAATCTATATGGAGATATTGCTCCATAACAACATGATGTTCGATTTTAATCCCAAAAGAAAATTGTGAAGTTTCTATCCTAGGATTGATCAATTTTATCCATTTCTATCCTAGGATTGATAAATTTTATCTATTTCTATCCTAGGATTGGTAAATTTTAACCAAGAAAGTAGATAGAAACAGAATTTGGCCGCGGACGCGTCGGATCCAGATAAAAAAATGATTCTGAAGATAATAAAGTGGCGCGCTGAAACAGTAACTCGGTGCGCTGAAATAGAAACCCGACACGCTAAAACAGTGACGTGGCGTGCTGGAACAGTAATTCGGCGCGCTGTAATAGAAACTCGGCGCGCTATAACAGAAACCCGGCGCGCTGCAAAAAGTCACGGTTCCGCGAAAACTTTCACGCCGATACCTATAGGACACAATTTTCAAAAATTAAGCAAAATACGGGGTTATGCCCCACGGTGGGCGCCAATCTATAAGCGGTAGAATGGGGAAAATAATCTAAACAATGCATCTACGCTTCTAAATAGGACATTACATCTAAGATTAAGAAATTTAAACTAATTTAAACTACAAATCTACAGAAATTTATTCTATTGCTCTCTAACTCTAAAGATTTCTTTAATCTACTTAGCTCTTGGATTTGTAAGCTAATTAAACTATTAAAATGACACTTAGAGAATGAGAAAATGAACTAATTCTATTCCTATGTGATTGAATATGCAAATTCTATTGTAATGGCATCCATGACTGCAAAGGCTGGATGCTTGATTGTTGCTTGATGAATGCTGGATGAATGCTTAAATACTTGATTGCTTGGATGCTTGGATGCTTGGAAAACCTGCAGAGTAAGATTGCACAAATTGGGATCCTTTTCCTATAGCCAAAGAGCTGTATTTATAGCTTTCACGACAACACATTTGCACAGGGATACGGGATAAGGGGCTGTGATTCAATCTGGAGAATTGAATGGCCTGGGATGAGAAGATGGAGCTGATCATGGAGGATTGTTCCTCCCCATGAAAACACCAGGCAAGAAGAGAGGGAGGATTTGATGGAAGAAGATTGAGAGGACTTCCTGCAAGTTTGTCCCCGAAGCTCTTCCCGTGAATGGAAGTTGCATTAATTAGATTTTTAAAAATCTAATTTTATTGGTGAGTGAATAGTGTAAATGATTTATGCATAAAATTAAATATTTTTGATTTATTTAATTTTAGCAAAAGAGGAATAAATAATTTAATAAATCAAACTATAGAGTTTGTTTATTAAATTAAAATAAAAGGAAAATGATAATTAAATAAAAGATTCTTAAAATAGCTTTATTTAATTAAGAAGAAATGTGATGAGGTAATTAAATAACGCAAATTATTGAAGTTGTGTATTTAATTTAAGATAAAATTAATAGATAAAGTATAGAAGAAATATTAATGATAATAATTAAATAAAACAAAGTATTTAATTTTGTTTATTTAATTAAGAGAGAAAATAATATGATAAAAATGATAATAATTAAATAAAACAAAGTTTTTAATTTTGTTTATTTAATTAGGAGAGAAAATAGAAGAAATAATAAATGAACTTAATATAAATAAATATTTCTATTTATTTACTAAGTAGAAGAATTTAAGATTAATTAATCAAATAAGTTGTATTCAATTAATTATATTCTCCAAACCATTTTTAGGTGTCTACATAAAGAAATTTAGGACACAATGGTTGTTGAAGAATATTTTTAGGAGATGATTACTCCCTAACTCTCCCATACCCAACATGTCTATTTAAGACTCATTTGGTACTCACTCCTCAAGTCTTGTAAAGGCCATATCTTGTCCCAAAATAAGCAACTTCCTTATAAATTTCATGGTTTCCCTTCCATTTTAGACTAAGTGTAACGGTGTTACAATTTCCCTTTTGGAACATTGAAGATGCCTAATTAACTAAACAATTTGAGTGGTAATGATAATCAATGATACATTGTCTTATTGTTCCTTGATTATTGAAATATCATGACTAATTCTTTTACTATTTTTATAACAAGAAAACAAATCACATGTTAGTATTCGTTTTTTGCACTTTTCAACTATTTTAGTTGCTTTTTTTAGAATCATGTCTATTTTTTTAGTAAAGTATTGACAACCAAAGAAATAAATTTCTCATGAAAGGTAAACTAAATAGAGATCAAAGCCCATAGATGGTTCTCTAGGATAATGCTTATATATTGAAGACTAATTAGAAGCTCATTGAGGTTTCTAACTCTTTTTTAATGTATGGTAACATTAATGTGGTAAAGGACCTCCTAGATAGCAATTTTGATACCCCTAAATCTTTGTACACAACTTGTTTATTTCATATCCATTGCAATCATGGTGATAGGAATGTCATATTATTTTTTTATGGTATTTTTATACCTTAAATTTTTTGGAAACCTCCTTCTCTGCCTTGCCACATGAAACTAGAAGGAAAATGGGAAAATTTCATGCCATTTTAATGACACCTCCTCACTACTCATCACCATTCTCTGATTTAAAATGGTAGTCTTCTATTGTAGAAGGGGGTTTTACTCGTTAGTTTTATTTTAGTCATCCATCCTAATTCAGGCTGGCTTAACCAACACACTCTAAGCGCTGACTGCTTAAGTGGCCGTGGTGGGCCTGCTTAATCTGTTCATTTCATTAAACATTTGTGGTTATGGTCAGTGCCCAGTAGTTCTCGCCCATGAGGAAAATGAAACTCAAACTCAAAAACTGTTCCTGCCAAGTCTGCAAAAATTTGGTGGATGGAGGCAGTCGTATTATTTCATTTTATGCATCAAATAGGTTTCCAACTCGATGAGTTTACATTTTCCAGTGTATTCCCAACCTGTGCTAAGATGGGAGCGTTGTAGCAAGGTTTTAAGTATCCATAAAAGCATAAAGGATAGGCGAATGGTTTGGAAGACATGCTTTCAAAATGTGGAAGCATAGACAAGGCTCGTGAGCTATTGACTGAATGCCCCAAAGAAAGCGGTTTCATGGAAATCCATGATTGCAGGATATGCACAAAAATGGGTTTGTTGAAAAGGCTTTATAAACGTTCATTCAAGCAAATGCAATTGGCAGGTGTGAGGCTAGTCTCTGCAACCTTTACCAGCATCCTCCCAGCCTGTACCAAATGAGAGCTTTGGAGCAGTATATGGCCATCCATCAAATCATAAAGGATAGATGAATTTCGTTAGATGTTGTAGTTGCTGCTGCTCTGGTAGACGTGCATGCAAAAAGTGAAAGCATGGACAAGGCACGTGACCTGTTCGACAAAATGCCTAAAGAAATATGGCCTCGTGGAATGCCACGATTACAAGATAGGCATGAAATGGTTTTGTTGACAAGGCTTTAGAAGCCTTCAAGCAAATGAAATTTGCAGGTGTGAAGCCAATCTTTGCAACCTTCCCCAGCATCCTCTTGGAATGATAGTCATTTCGGAGAAATAAAAAAAAATATGAATTATACACAGAGTATGTCTATACCCCTTTCACCTTATTATCTCCTCTTCCTACATTAATACAAAAATTACTAGCTATGTATGTAATAATTATGTTTGCTAATTAAATCTATGTTATGCTTCCCACAACATTAGATGTTCGAGAGAAAGACATTTCTTGGGGGAGAGAAAAATGACAGTCGACGTCAATTGCATTGGAATTTTGAATTATTGCATTGCAATTTTGAATTCTTTGTGTGAATATATATTCTATGTTTAGAAATATGTGTTAATTTTTTATTAAAGTCTTGATATTATTTTTCAAATCTAGCAACAGATAAATATATACATAATTTTTTTTGTTTCTTGTTTTTTCTTAAATAGATGTATCCAATAGATGTGTTTCACAACGGTAAGGATCAAAAAAGGGTAATTCATTTGCCCTACAAAATAATCTGAAAGAAAAATAGGAACCATGTTGGGTTTGTATTTAGCTTTTAAGATTTATTTTCCAAGTGAGAATATCATGAGAGGCTAAAGCATTCACCTGCAGATATCTAATACAATCACTTAAAAAGAGGCATGAATTAAAAGACAAAACCCAAAGGAAAGAATAAAAACTCCCCTTTTATTATTTTATGTTTATTCAAGTTCATATTGTGTGTTAACAATCAAATGATATCATAACTCTATTTCTTATAGGTGGAATATGTTATGAGATACCCATGGAGATGTAGAGTAGCCAAGTGGGAGGCATGAAACTCTATCCAAATATTTAGACAAGACAAAAATGCTTGAAGTTGTTAGAGGGAATCTATATGTAAGCCCTAACAACCTTTTTAAAAAGAGAAAGACAATTCAATTAAAATATCAAATTTTAATTGTTTTGATGATTCTTTCTTTTAGGGTCAAGTAAATGGAGAAAAAAGATTTTAGAATTAGCAATAGTGGATTCAACGAATTGACCAAGTAATACAACTATATATAAATTCTTCATGATGGTTAATATCAAATTTTATATCAATTTTGTGTAAGAATTAACTCAACAATATTTTCTAGAAGATTGGAAAGGAATATAATAAAAAGTACAATAAGTCGCATTCAATCTATCATTCATTACATACATGCTTATCAATTTAGCCTCAAAATAGTGAGTCAAGTTTAAAATTATTGAAAACATGATTATTTATCCTTTAAATTGAGTTGTATATTTGCAATGATTCACATGTTTAGATGGTGGGATGAGGTGATTGTGAAGAAACTAAATAATATTATTTTTGTTATACATGTGGATTATGAGTTTGAATTTATAGCAACAAGATTACACTATGCCAAATTGGGTACATTCATTATTGTTGTTGATGATATTTTTTATACTTATGGAACAATTGATGATCTCATGTACCCTTTAGGGAGGCTTTTATCAAGTAAGTTATTTATTGTAGATTTTATTACTAGCATAACCTAATTTAAAAAAAATAAAAATAAAATCATAATATTGTGCAACATCTTATCTTTTTATTTTGGTTTTTCTTGGTATATGAAGATATTTATTGACTTCAATATGCAATTGGGATATGCCAATGATGGATCAACTTCTAGACTATATGCAAATTAGGCTTCAGTTTGCCCATAAAAAATATATGAATATAGTTATTAAGGTTGAAAAGATACATGGTCCTTGTGTACAATGGTGGATAAAAGATTATTTATGGGTTGTGATTTAGTACCAAGTTGATGTTTATAACTCTACATATTATTTATTTATGCATTTATGATTTAAAAAAAAAATATTTAATGTTATTAATTTAAAGTTTCATTTCATATCTCATATAGTAGTGGAGGAAAAAAAATTGGGTAGAATTCTAAGATGCTAAATGGAATGTTAATGACTATCATCCAACTTTATGTAAATATTTAAGGAATTCCTTGATATCTTCTAGTGTTCATGTGGCTACATTATTTCCCTTGATTTTAATCGACATATATCTTCCATATGATATTTGAAGAAAGTTAATAAGTTTGAAAATAGTGTAGCCTTGATTTGTAAATTAACTAATGACTCTAAATATTTTTTAGCTATTTGTCTACCATATTTCACAACATTTTTTTTGATTTATTAAAACTGCGAATTTATGTTTAATAAAATTTCATAACACATTTTTTCTTATTCTTGTTGTTAAAGCATGAGAAAGAACATGGATAAATTGTTCAATCGATAGAATGTTATGTGAGAAACAATCCTAGAACAACTAGGGAGGAGGCTCTAGATCATATGAGGATGCTTATTGAACTAAACATAGAATAATTGAACAAGGAGAATTTGTTTAATGATCATGATATACATTTTTTGGTAAGAGGTTGTATTTTGATTCCATGTATAGCTCTATGGCTTTTATTTGGAGGGACATAGATGCATTCTCAATATCACATCAAGGTACTAAAAAAGACAATGAAAATTCTTATTGAAACAATACCTCTCTATGATGGAAGAGAGGACAAACATGTTTATTTTATTTGTTGTTCCTTTCAAAAAAATATTATAGACCCAAAATATAATTGATGAAAACTTCACAACTAAAGAGTTCGAAAGTTTTGATTTTCAAGAAAATAAAGTATTGCCCCATTTCATATAATCATTTACATATACATGAAAATTAAGGTTTTTAAGAAAATCTAATTTTATTATCGTATATAAATTTCAAAGTTATATTATATTAGTTATTTTTCATTGGATATCACATAAAATGATATAATTGTGTAATTTTTTTTTTTACGGATCTAGATTGTTCACTTGAACGCTATTCATCATATCTCAAAACCTTTATTGATATTATACTAAAAAAAATTGATAATGAAATATGATATATTCATTTACTAGAACTTGCAATGTTAAGAGGTGTAATGGTTGTGTCAATAGGACACATTATATAGATAGATATGTAATACAAATTTCTCCTTATTTTTCACTAGAATATGAACTTTAGTGTTAAATAATAGCTTTGAGCTAGGGAGAGAATATATGAAAGTGTGAATAAAGAGGCAATAATGATGAGTAGATGATGAATGCATAGAAAATGATGAAAATATGAATGAAATAGGTGTTGATAGGAAACTAGCCATGACGCAAGCTTAAAATAAGAGAATGCCATATGTCATTAAGGCATTCCCATCAAAGTGGGTACACAATTAAATGAGAAATACAATGGACATGCTAATATTTGAATAAATGTCCCAATCATAACACTCTATAACAAGCATCTCCTTTAGACATAAATTAAAATTGTTAATGCCCTTAACTCATTCTACATTTTTAGATATTCTTGTAATTATAGTCATACTTGTGTACTAATATCTTTCTAATGGTGCATTGAACATTCATAATTTTTCTTTAATACCCAGTGAGTTGTGCTGATATTCACAAGTAAGAAATGTGAGTTGTTATTCTAGTCAACTCGTGCTAGTATTTTTCATGTTTCATAAAGAATTCTTAGATTCTTCTTCAAGCCATGAATTTTGGTTACATCTACATAAAGGAAACTCAATATATTTATTTTTCCCAAGTCTACATTAATATTTCAAAATGATCTTAATTCATGCAAAATGTTAGTTTAATTCAATTTATTAATAATTATGATTGTTTGATCATATAAGGTTTCTTCTAATGTCTTAACATTTGTAAAATTA
>VDFB02165702.1:0-19075 GCA_007258455.2 Sequoia sempervirens | reverse complement strand
TACTAGCATACCATCAACATAGAGCAGCAATACAACAAACTCACCATTTTCCAATACCTTGTAGTAGACACACGAATCAAATTCATAGTGGGTGAAATGTTGTTGAGTCATGGAGGAGTCAAACTTGAGATACCACTATCATGGGGCTTATTTACTTCTCCAAAATCTACAATATAAATCCTATCGCCCTTGTTTTTCAAAACCTTCAAGCTATTGCATATATAATTCCTCTTGTTTGTCACCATGGAGAAATACAATTTTGACATCAAGTTGTTCAAGTTTGAGGTCATATACTATTTTGACACCCAAAACCGCTCGAATGATAATCATATTCACAACCGGTGAGAAGATCTCATTGAATTCAATCCCCTTTTGTTGATCATAATCCTTCACTACTATAGACACTCAAAAAGTCCAAATCGGTATTACGCATCTAATTCTGATTATCCAACATCATTTCTTCCTGAATCACTTCGGATTAACCAAGTAATTAAATAATCTTTATTATTTAGTTAAATTCATCAACTTTTGTTATTAATCAAATAATTAACTTTATTGGATTAATTCACCTTCTTATGAATAATATCCATCCTATTTAATTAAATCAAATCATTTAATTAAATCCCCCTAAAGTCCTCTCATTTGATTAAATGAATCAAACTATCTAATTAAATGTCATCAATCCCCTAACCCACTTAAGTTGATTAATTATGTATTAATTAACTTTAATTCACCTCCTAATCATCATTACCCATTTCTCTAGCTTTTAACTTCACTAAAGTTAAATTAACCCATGGTCAACTAACCAAGTTGCACATGAAAATAATTTCTTCTAATTAACTAAATACCCTATTTATCCTCACAATGGCATAATCTTAAGAATATTCCTCCCAACCACCCCCTCATTCAATTTCCCACCAAATGTTTTAAATATTCTCTTACAAAATCATAAATACCTCTTACAAAGGCATTTACTCCATACATGTCATCTTGTCCCTTAAATTCTTTTGCATCCTCACCCACATTCTCTTACACCATCAACAATATTCATTTAATCCTCTTACATCCTCATAACTCAAACATTCCCCAAAATGTGTTCCACCTTCAACCATTAGCCTTGTGACAAGTGTAACATTCCTATTGGCTCCCCTTTATCCCGCATTCACCAATTTCTCTCATTCTTCAACCCTTGAGTCCTATAATTAGAGGCTTCCTCTACACAATATTAATCTACAATTTCCAACAAGTTTACTATAGGCATTTCTCACTCATAGCATTCACCATTTTCATCATATTTGAGCTTGTTTCATCATCTTATGCATTTGAAATCAACTACACCATTGGATCTTATCAAAGGGATTGGGAAAGGGATTCTTTCCACATCAAAGGAGCACCAATCCCCCTATGGGATGGAGGTTTAGTAGATTTAGTTGATTACATGTTGTCATTTGTCTTGTTTTATGCTTTCATTTCATGTTTTCATCTTTATTTCACTAAGAACATCATAGGGAGTGCTTTGTTTGAGTTTCTAACTTGATTAACACTTGTTTTTTGTCTCTTGCTAGTTAATTGCATATTAGGCACTCACATTTTGGCGCTATAAGGCAGGAAAACCTTTTTATTTTGACAATTTGGCTTGAAAATGCTATTTTTTTGCAGCTATAGGAGGGCGACGACGCTTTTGCTCCATATAGAGTTGCCTTTCCATATAGCACCTCCTTTGCTTGCACACAGAGTGTTTCCTTCATTTCCAACATTTCTTTTGTCACACCACATCACCTTTGAATGTTCCTATCGCATCACCTTTGCAATAGCGTTGCTTCTATTTGCTCAACTTTTCTACTTAATTTCTACTTTCTAACAGACTGTCACCTCTGCTTCTACATTGCCTTTTTCCTATAGTGTCGCATTTGTGCTCTCTATCTACTACAGAGTGTCACCTTTGCATCTCACCATAGCGTCGCCTTTGTATTTAGCATCAGATTTGTCAATTTGTAAAGTGTTGCCTTTATTTCCCGACATCGCCTTTGTAGGAAGAGGAAGAAGATTGACTTGGAAAACTAAAAGCATTTTTTAATGCTCATTGTAATAGCTCAGGCTTTCCAATTATTCTTTTCATCTTCTGTTTTAGGACCAACTAGCATTACTTTGGGCTTAAAATTAACCATCAACACAAGTTTTTCAAAATTGGACTAAAATTAAACATTAGGAACTTACTAGACATTGCTTTGTGGGCTAAAATTAAACAAGAAAAATTCACACTTAGCTTTTGGTGCTTAAAACGAACTCACCTTTACTTTGCAGATTACAAAGAACTTGTGCCTTCTTTGTTTTGCAATTTTTGCAGTTCTTGTCACTTGAAATGTGTATGCACTTATCTCATGCCACTCACCGATCTTGAGAATCAAAAGCATTCCTTTGACATTTTTTGTCTAATCACCCACATATTTCAATTTGGATCTAAAATAAACCCCATGCTAGTGTGAGGGAAAGGAATTGTGTGTGTTCTCTCCTTGTGCTTCACATAGTCTGGGAGGTCAAACTATAAATGTACTTCCTTGCTTTTGTCTATCTTTAGAGGTCCTACCTCCCTGCTTCAAAAGGAGAGAATGACCCAAGCAAAAACAAGCTAAAGCCAAGCTCTTTCAAGCCATTATATAAATAATTTGTTTGTGACGAAAGTCATAAGCAACAGGTGTGGATGTGATGCAGGAGCATCCAGTGGTGTAAGGGCAATCTTGCATCACCCAAAAATAGTTAAATTTCAAGTTTCTCAATTTTTAGATGTTTTTATACTTTTGGATAACCCTTTTCATCATAATGAAATTCTCAATTTACGGTTTTTATTTTTGGTTCCTGGGTTGAAAGATATTGTAGTTTTAGTTTCCCAGATTTGCACCTAAAAATCTTCTGAGTTAGATTTGAGGCACTTAGAGCTCCTAGATCATCCCCGAAACTTGCCAAAATCGGCATAGTGGATTTTGAGCACGTTATTGACTTCGAGACCTCTCCAATGGTTCAAACGGTTCGCGAATCAAAGTCCCGGATCAAAAGTTATGACCCCGGGAAGTTGGCGCACTTTCTAGAAGATACAATTGCAAATGCCCTTTTGAAATTTGAACTTCATGTTGTAAATTTTCGGTGCCAAACCACCTAAACTCAAAATTGAATGTTGTTTTGGCTCCAAACTAATGAGGAGCTCTATTTATGGGCGGGTTTCTAATTTTTGGGTAGCTTTTTGGGGACAAGCTCGCATATTGCGAAAGGGTGATCCTGTAGCTTTCTATAACTTGCATGTGTTGTAGAACTTGGGGATTTGAGATCCTCTACATGTAAGAAGCTCCATTTTCTGAATAATAAAATTATTCTCTTGTCCGTAGGTTATTTTCTGTGTCTCGGGCTTTGCCCTCATCAAGTGGTATCAAAGCGGATTTTCTTGAGTGTGTGGACAGATTGCCGATCATGAGGCAGTTCGCACCAGGACCATGGTTGTGGGTCGAGGTCAAGAAAGATGCCTCCAAGAGTGATGCCTGGTAGGCGTGGTAGTGCCAGAGGTAGTCGAGGCAGCAGAAATGCTAGTGGAAGAGATGCACTAGCAGCCCTCCAGAGACAGATTGATGCGTTACAAGAGCAGTTTAGAAGAGGGTTAAACCTGAGGGAGGAAAGTGAGGATGAAGGAGAGGAAGAAGGTTCAAATATAGAAGAGGAAGAAGAAGCAATTGATCAAGACCAAATGCGGCTAATAAGGGCCATTTCGAAGATCAGGAAAAGACCCAGAGTTGAAGTCCCCAGTTATTCTGGAAGTCTGAACCCGGAAGAGTTGATCGACTGGATCAATGAGTTAGAAGAATATTCTGAGTATGAGGAAATAGAGAACCCAAATCGGTTTAAGTTTGTGAAAATGAAGCTGAAGGGCCATGCCAGTATTTGGTGGAAAGAAGTCCAGTTGGAAAGAAATCGAAGAGGAAAAGGCAATATCACCATATGGGATCGCATGGTGGAGAAACTGAAGAAGCAGTTCATACCAGTGGACTACGAGTTAGATCTGTTGAAGAAATTGCAAGGGTTGAAGCAAGGAAGTAGATCTGTGAAAGAATATAATGAAGATTTTCAGAAGATAATCGAACGGTCACACCGGTACAATAAGGAGAAGGTAGCCCAATATTCCCACGGGTTATGACCAAGCATCTCGTGAGGAAAGGTTTTCCAGTCAAAATGACCACCATTGAGGATGTGTAATCGCTTTTCTCCTACAGGAAGAGTAGTTGGAACAAAAGATTTGATGCAAGCAAAAAGGATGAGGAGGTCAAAGTGGAAGGGGCAATGGAAGACCTTCAGGAAGCCAAAATGATGATGAAAAGAAAGTGAAGTTGTGGGTACCAACCGAAGCCAAAGGAATAACAACTTCTACCACCCTTGTGATCAATACAGTGGTGATCAAAGAGGTAAAGGACGAGGGAGATATTGACAAGGATCCGGAAGAGGTGGTTTCAAAGGAACGGTTTGGGGCAGTGGTGAAGAGGGCATCGAGTTTATGAATGTCCACAACACCAAGGAAGGCGCATAAGAGGCCGTAAGGTCGTGAAGGGCTAAGATGTAGATGAGGAGGCCCACCCAAACATTCGTGATGATGCTTGAAAGGGAGAAGCCCCAGTGATTAGAGAGCCCCGGGTGACCGAGGAAAGGAACTAGAATCAGTAGTGGAAGAACGCCGCGACAAGGCAAGTGTGAAGGAACATGTTGTGATGTCATTATTGACGGTGGGAGCACTGATAATTTGGTGTCATAGGAGATGGTCACAAAAGTTGAAGCTGAAGAGGGAAAGGCACCCACATCCATATCAGATTGCCTAGTTGTAGAAAGACCACAAAGTTTTGGTCAATGAGTAATGCCTAGTAAAGTTCAAGATCGGGAGCTACCATGATGAGGTACTCTATGATATCATCCCCATGGATGCATGTCACATGTTGTTAGGGAGGCCGTGGTAGTTTGATAGGCGAGCTATCATGATGGCCATGCAAACACTTATTCCTTGACAAAGGATGGGGTTCGTCACAAGTTGAAACCCCTGAAGGAGACTGAAGAAATGGTATCCAATAGTGCTAGAATTTGTTATGTAGATGGAAGAAATTTTTTAGAAGGTATGAAGCATGAGCATGTGTGTTATGCATTGATTCCTAGAGTGAGTAAGGAGGATAGTGAGAAGGTTCCAAAAGAATTTTATGAGATGTTGGATGAGTTTCAAGATATTGTTTCTGATAATGTACCTGGGGGTTTACCACCAATAAGGAAGATCAGTCATCAGATCGACTTGATTCTTGGAACTAATTTTCCAAATAAGGTAGCTCATAGAATGATTCCAGCAGAAAATGAGGAGTTGAATAGACAAGTTCAAGAGTTGTTGAGAAAAGGTTTGATACGGGAGAGTTTGAGTCCATGTGCAGTACCTGCAGTACTAGCACCAAAAAAGGATGGGGAGTGGAGGATGTGTATAGATTCTCGAGCCATAAACAAGATAACAATCAAGTATAGATTTCCCCTGCCAAGGATGGATGACCTGATGGACTATTTGAGTGGAGCTCAGTACTTCACAAAGATTCATCTGAAGAGTGGATATCACCAGAACTAGATTCAAGAGGGAGATGAATGGAAGACTGCCTTCAAGACCAAATAGGGCCTGTACAAGTGGTTAGTCATGCCTTTTGGGCTAACCAATGCACCGAGCACATTCATGCGGCTCATGAACGAGGTACTAAAAGAATTTTTGGGAAGTTTTGTTATTGTGTATTTAGATGATATTTTGATTTTCAGGAAGACGTTGGATGAGCATCTGATGCATATTCGAAGAGCCTTTGAGAAGTTAAGAGAAGAGAAACTGTTGAGTAATCTAAAGAGTGCAATTTTGTGAAGAGGGAGTTAGTGTACTTGGGGTTTGTTGTCTCAGCAGAAGGTCTCAAGATGGACCCATAGAAGGTGAAGGCTATTCTGGAATGGCCTACCCCAAGAATTGCTACCAAGGTGAGATCTTTCCATGGTTTGGATAGTTTTTATAGAAATTTCATTAGAAACTTCAGTAGCATTTGTGGACCCCTAACTAAAACAATGAGAGGGGATAGAAAAGAATTCAAGTGGGGCACTAGAGCAGCAAAAATTTTTGAACTATTGAAGCAGAAGGTGATAGAGCAACCTGTTCTAGCCCTCCCATATTTCAACAAGGTGTTTCAGGTGGATTGTGATGCTAGTGGTTGTGCCATTGGAGCCGTGTTGAGCCAAGAAGGTAAGCCCATTGCCTATTTTAGTGAAAAGTTAAATGATGCCAAGAGAAAATATGTTGTATATGATCAGGAATTTTATGCAATAGTTCAAGCATTAAAGAAATGGAGACATTATTTGTTGTCAAAGGAATTTGTTTTATATACTGAGCATCAGGCCTTGCAGTACCTAAATAGTCAGGGAAAATTAAATCAGAGGCATATGAAATGGGTAGAGTTTTTGCAGAGTTATACCTTTGTTTTGAAACATAGGAGTGGGAAGTCAAATAGGGTTGTAGATACCTTTTAAATAAGAGGCATACATTGATGACAAAGATGCAGATTGAAGTGGTTGGGTTCAATGAACTCAAGACACTGTATGCAGAAGATCCTGATTTTGCAGAGGCTTGGAAAGCTTGCAAGGAACCTGTTACAATGGACAGGACAAGGTGGCTATATTTTATAATCCAGGATGGCATGTTATTTAAGGGAAGTCAATTGTGTATCCTGAGGAGTTCCATGAGGGAGAACTTGATAAGGAGAAGCATAGTGGAGGATTGGCAGGACATTTTGGTCAGGATAAGACCATTGCCATTATCAGTGAGCATTATTATTGGCCTCAGTTGTCACAAGATGTGAAGAAGTTTATACAAAGTTGTAGGGTATGTCAGATGGCTAAAGGAGTGAGCCAAAATACAAGCTTATATCAGCCCTTACCTGTACCAGAGAGGTCGTGCGAGGATATAAGTATGGACTTTGTTCTTGGTTTGTCAAGGACACAACGAGGGAATGATTCAGTCTTTGTGGTGATTGATAGGTTTTCGAAGATGGCTCATTTCATTCCATGTCAGAAGACCCATGATGCAGTCCACATTGCTAACTTGTTTTTCAAAGAGGTGGTGAGGCTACATGGTCTACCAAAGAGTATTGTTTCAGGTCGTGACACCAAATTTGTGGGGTACTTTTGGAGGACCTTGTGGAAGAAGCTGAAGACAAAGTTGACGTTCAGTTCTACACACCATCCACAAAACAGATGGTAGCATGTAGAGATTGTTAATAGAACTCAACCTACTGAGATGTTTGGTAGGAGATAAACCCAAGGGATGGGACTTGATCTTACCCCGGGCAGAATTTTCTTACAACAATTCTGTCAATAGAAGCACTGGTAGATCACCATTCCAGATTGTGTATGGAGGTAGCCCCTAACAGCCCTTTAATTGAGGAAGATGGACCAAGAGAAGAAACAAGTGTTGAAGCTAAAGATTTTGCGTAACACATCAAGGATATACATGAGAAGGTAAGAGAACACATAACAAGATGAATATGCAAAGATAAGGTTAATGTAGATCGTAAGAGGAGGTATAAGGAGTTTCAGATTGGTGATGAAGTGATGGTCCACTTGAGGAAAGAAAGGTTTCCAGTGGGAACATATAACAAATTGAAGATGAAGAAGTTCGGTCCCTGTAAAATTTTGAAGAGGTATGATTCGGGGAATGCATATGAGGTAGATTTGTCAGATGGATTCAACATTTCCCCTGTGTTCAACATTTCAAATTTGACAGAGTATCATGAAGGTGGAATGGAGGAAGCACCAACAATAGGGCAGTATGGCATTCCAACACCTACTTCAAAAAGGGAGGAGATTGAAGCAATCTTGGATAGTCGTGTGGGAAGGAGTACCAGAAACATGCAATATGAAGAATATCAGGTGAAATGGAGAGGAAGGCCTATGGAAGATTCATCCTGGCTATCTAAGGCAACGGTTGACCAGTTGGGTTTTCCTCAACCATCTGAGATGTGACAGGGTCACTTTTCAAATTACCCTGGGTGTCTAATGCAGGAGCATCCAGTGGTGTAAGGGCAATCTTGCATCACCCAAAAATAGTTAAATTTCAAGTTTCTCAATTTTTAGAAGTTTTTATATTTTTGGATACCCCTTTTCATCATAATGAAATTCCCAATTTACGGTTTTTATTTTTGATTCCTAGGTTGAAAGATATTGCAGTTTTAGTTTCCCAGATTTGCACCTGAAAATCTTCCGAGTTAGATTTGAGGCACTTAGTGCTCCCAGATCGGCCCTGAAACTTGCTGAAATCAGCATAGCAAATTTTGAGCGCATTATTGACTTCGACACCTTTCCAACGGTTCAAACGGTTCGTGAATCGGAGTTCCGGATCAAAAGTTATGACCCTGGGAAGTTGGCGCACTTTCTAGAAGATACAATTGCAAATGCTCTTTTGAAATTTGAACTTCATGTTGTAAATTTTCAGTGCCAAACCGCCTAAACTCAAAATTGAATGTTGTTTTGGCTCCAAACTAATGAGGAGCTCTATTTATGGGTGGGTTTCTAATTTTTGGGTAACTTTTTGAGGACAAACTCGCATATTGTGAAAGGGTGATCCTGTAGCTTTCTGTAACTTGCATGTGTTGTAGAACTTGGGGATTTGAGATCCTCTACATGTAAGAAGCTCCATTTTCTAAATAATAAAATTATTCTCTTGTTCGTGGGTTATTTTCTGTGTCTCGGGCTTTGCCCTCATCAAGATGTGTCATACCGACAAGTGTCACCCTTAGTATCTGTGTGATACATTAAAATATCTTGTTAGGAAGAGACTGGGAGGCCTCTTGATTGACCATAATCTTGAGCTAATCTTGTTGCATGTATGGCCACCTTGAATGAAATCCCTTATTACGAACCATTTGTTTAGTGACCAAAAACCTCCATGCTTGCTAGTGCAAGAACAATCATTTTGAAGCCGCCCCATTTGTACTATTCAAAGTAGAAATAGGAAAATCCTTAGGATCTCCATATCTTCAGGATTTTGAGATTTGGTGGTCCTGAGAAGTGTGTGTTGTGGAGGGGAGCCAGTGTTGCCAAATCTCTAACTATTCGCTTTGTCTTAGTGTTTGGAGAAATCCAAGTGGGGACTTAATAAGTAGTATCTTTGCAGCCTAGGACTATGCATTTTTGCAAGTCAGTTAAACACATTGCTTAGATCTCAAACATTGAAACAAACATTTAACAAATCATCAAAATTTTAAACCCTTTGTAAAAAGTGAATATCTTTGAGGGGTCCAATTATTACTGCATATCCCTAGGGATTTTATCCTTAGAGGCTTATAAATACTTGGGCTCATATCTCAATTCACTCTCTTCAAAGTCAACCTAGGGAAACCATGGCCTTGACTCTTTGACTTTCACATAATGGACCTTGTGGAATAAAAAGGAGCTTAGACATAGACATTTAGTTTGAAATTTAAGCAAGACAAGTTAATGTGGTAAAAGAAATTCATTAAACAATATAAAATCACATTGAACCCCACACATGTGCTTGTCTATCTTTTGGTCATATGATTTTCCATGCAAACATTGGTCTTTTAGTTTGAACTACTCATAGGGTAAGGCATGTTCTTCACTACCTTGATCTTGTAAAAGAAAGTCATTTCTAGGTTCATTTAGGATCAAAACAAACACCTACATCCATCCTCAAAACATTTATCAAAATCCTTCTCACAAACAACTTTCTTGAACTTTGGAAACACCCTTATGCTATACTTTGGGTAAATCCTTCAAACCAAATTAAAATCATCTTGTTTAGTTAGGTGTGTGGGAATGAATCCTTTCACACGCACTTAGATAAATTATCACCCTCTTTTGAACAAGTTTATCCAAAGATCACAAGTCCATCTTAGGATTTACAAGTTCATTATCCAAAATCCAAACATCAAAATCAAACCCTAAGTCTGGTATTGACCAAAGTTCCTAAAAATATCAAACACCCATATCAGTCACCCTTTCATCCTTCATCTCATCATTGGTCCTAAATTCCTTAGAGGTCAACAAGGTCAAAACACAAGAAAAACATGGAATATAAACTTGATTCATACATCATGAGTGATTTAAATTAGCAAACTATCAAAATATTATGCTACCAATTGATTATCAAAACTCACATTTATACAATTCACACATAGGATCATTATATCCTACAAACCTCAATGATACAACAAATGTGAGTATGCCAAATCTAAATTTTGGAACACCTTTCCCTATGGTAGATTTAAATCAAAGTCAAAATCTACAAATCTATCAACCAAATGATCAATACATGAGTCTTCAACAAAACAACATTCTCCCATCCAATCAATACATGCCAAAGATGAATATACCAAGTGAAAACTTACCAAACATGAACATATCAAATCCACACTTGGTAAACTATGGGATAGATCCATTTGTAAATCAAACCAATGTTGTTCAAAATATAAGCAATAGATTGGCAAATCAATGTATTGATCCAAGTCAAGGTAACACCATGCAAAATCAAGGTTACCTAAATCAAAACAATGTGTTTCCCAACCACAACAATGTTTAGTTCCAACCTATAATGCAAAATCTAAACATCATCCCAAATCAAAACATTGTCCTAAATCAATTTGTCCATGATCCCATACAAACACCACAAATATACATGCCAAATATGCTTGACCAACAACCAAATCAACTATATCAAGGATGTAAAAATCAAAATCAAGATCAAATTTTATGACATCGAATTGCTTCACTTACCAAAATAGTTGATTCATTGTGCCAAGAGACATATCCACCCCAAAATCTACACACTCTCCCATTGGTTAAACCATGTCATCAAAACATTGAGTTGTGTCCCCAACCATATCAAGAACAAAATCTTCAATATCAAGGAGTTGGATATCAAAATCAACAACCTCAACAACAAGATCAATAATGACAAGATTCTTCTCAACAAGCACAAACCTCACAAGATAAAAAAAACATGAATACACTCCTTTGGGAGAGCCAATCAAATCAGCACTAAGAAAGCTAGTTAATGCAAAACTCACCACTCTTCCAAAAGTAAATGTTTTCAACTGTATCATAAACTTCCCTTGGAATAAGGGTAGAGCTTATTGTGAGTATCATAAAGAAAATCTTCATAAAACATCAAATTGTATTCAAATCAAAAATATCATCCAAGACTTTATTGATCAACAAAGAATAACTATTGAGGACAATGATCAAGATTCAACCACTAGTGATAGCAGTGACAATCTCTCCACCACAGTTGTTGAAAAAAATGATCAAGATCTATCCATCAATTAGCACAATGATCAAATCAACATGCATCAAGAATCACTTTTCAATCATGATTAAAATCCACCAACAATATCCAACAATGATCCAATTCAAGAAATGTTAACATCCTTTAATCCTATGGTTGAAAACATTGACAATATCTCCACCACAATTTTTGAGGACAATGAACAAGATTTATCCACCAATGATCATGTTTGTAATACCTCTACATCATCCAATGAGTTAGAAGACATATCTCAATAATTTATTCCAAAGCATGATCAACATATTTCACCAAAGTCTAGCAATGGTCCTTTCCAAGACATATTGACATCCTTTGACCTCATGGTTACAAATATTGAAGGACTCAAAGATCAAGAGGATATTGAGCCACTTCCCATACCTAATGAATACATCCAATAACCCTTTGTAATAAATTCATCCTTTAAAATTGACCTATGTCAAGAACTTGATCCAAAGAACATCAAAAGCACTTCCAAAATTAATCAAGATCAAGAATTTATATCTCCAAGATGCTACAATGATCAACTAATGGGAACTCTCTAATCTATACAAGATGTCACAAATGATGATCATATATATATAGCACATACTCCTCCATCTACCCATGAGATGCTTTCTTTGGATGGACATGTAGATGATCTTCATTTAGAACAAGATTCCTTTACTCTTGACATTATTACACAAGAATAGGAGGTTATTGATTCCTACAGTCAGGTTGGGTTGTCAACATCAGGATCAGATATATCCCAAATTAAGATTGAGGGCATTATGTCTGAAGATATGATCTAGCATTATCCACTTAAGTAAATAGGTCAGACCAAACAGGATATTTCAGAGTCAGCAAAGCAGCAAATTGAAATAACATCATCTACAATGGTCATTTATCAGAGAATGCTTGCTAAACAAGACATCTTGAAATATGAAGAATCAAAGCATGAAGGTACTACTTCCACAATATTGGGGGAAACTTCATCTCAATCAAACGTCAACATAGGGAGCATGAAGAATCCTTATGATGAAACTAGTGCCAATACTACAACTAGCCACATCATGAATCTTTGTCCACCCATCACCCCATCCAGGAATTGGTACCAACATCAAAATAAATATTTGAATCAAAGAAAAAAGAACATTATCAAAGAAAAATAAGTTGGGAAGCATAATGGAAAAATCAAATACACATGGATACCAAAAAATACAAAGATAGATCATCCCTATCAAACTCCATCAGTCAAAGATACTATGGGAAAAAATCAAAAAGGGAAATGTATCCATTAAAGACGTCCACAAATGAAAAAGAAAGTTTCTCAAGTGATGTACAAAAAATATCAAGCAATTGGTCCTAATTCCATGCACACTTTTGTAACCACCCATCATTACTCATCTTCCCAAGTTTGGAGAGTTAAAGGTTCCAAACCGTCAACCACTCCATCTCCTATTCCTAAACACACAACACCATCCACTCCTCCATGCATCATATCCAATTCTCACATTAACCATGTATTAGCATCCACCCTTCATCATAAGTATTTAGAAGGCATTCTATTGCGATGTGTGCACTAAGACAAAGTTAGCTCTGATATCAACAAAGTAGAGCAGGAATCTCAAAAGTTGTATTCAAATGCATGCATCTTGGAAAAAAAACTTCTTCAAGTAGGATATCGATGACACATTATGACAGAAGCATCTACATCGACACCACCAGGTGGTTCGGCATGAACTTAAAATCTTTCGCAAAAATAAAAAATTATGAAAATAGTAAAGATAAAAAAATCGTCCTCCAGTGAAAACCACTATGGTGGCGCTTTGGACAGGTACCATGATGAAAACCTGGAAAATAGGCGTCATGTGTATAATTGAGCATTTACGTGCACTAGTTTAGGTGAAAGCATCTTATCCCATCCATAATAAACTCCAACATTCCATCCATATTGTACATAATAAATCCATTCATCCATAAACCACTTATCCAATCCATTTTCATATATCTACATCCATCTTCCAAAGTATCTTGATCTTGATAAGAGTTTGGTGAACAGTTTACACTTGCTTATGGTAAACATCTTGACATGAGTCACGTTGTAAAGTCCGAAAAATAAATCATTTACTAATTATATTTCTTAATTTCCAAAATAATTTAATAAAATGAAATAGTTATAAAAGGTGCAGAAAAGATGAATAACTAAATTACTTCCATCACCAAATTCAAAAGGAATAACATACATCAATGAATCAAAGTGTATCCAAAACAAGGTTGTACCTTCATTAGTTTTAGCCATGTAGGCTTACACATGAATTATCATCTCAGAAATACATTTAAATTCAAATATTGTAACGCAAATTAAGGAAATAGCAAGATCATAAATGCATCCACAAAGAAACCATAACACTGAGATTTTCATGAGTGGAAAACCCTCGTACGAATGAAAAACCACTCATAAAAATGCCTCACTGGCTTAATGAAAAAGTCTCACTGGTTACAAGATACCTCACTGGCAATGATCAAGTTGTCTTGCTGACATGACCATTTACAACTTCCTTACACATTTTAGACTAGTAAAGTCTTCAACTTACAAGGATCACTCTCTTGCTTTACATTACATTTATGTATCAAGATCAACCTAGATCTCACCCTCCAACAATGAGAAAAAGAAAGAGCATATACAACTTCTAAAACATATTTCATCCCAAGAACATCTAATTCAGCAACAATATGAAAGTTTGTATAACCAATGATTCAAGTTAATAGTTTACTCCATATGAGATGGAAATAGAAATTTGGGGTCCACCTATTTCACAACACTTTTAAGAGACGTTCTGAGGAACTTACAAGTCTCATCATATACTATATTTAGGAGCTTAACCCCACAAAAAAATTGACTTCATGTGACCGCTAAGGGTTTCTCAAAAGTTTACCAAGAATATACTGAGATACTTATCTAGCTAAACTAGTAGCCAAGTGGTTTTTAATTCAAGAATTCACTTCTAAGAAACATTAATTCTCCAAACCCTTTCATAATTCAAATTCACAACTTCAATTATTGACCAATATTATTTCCCATAAGATGAATTCAAATGTTGATAAACATCTTTTCTATTTAACTTCTAATCAAGAGTCTGTCAATTAAAGATTTAACTTTGACTATAACATTAAGGAAAATGTTTCAAACTAAAAGTATCAACACCCTGAATAAGAACTTGCAGCTACAAAATATAAGTTAAATTGATCCCTATGGTTATTGTCCCAGTTTCCAATTTTGGTTGGTATAAGATGATTCTCCTCCTTTAATATGTAACTTATTATGATATTCATTTTTAACATGGTATCTAAATAAAATTAATAGCTCAACGTAGACTAGAATTTATTGTTAGGGTTAGAGATGGCAGATATCTAACAATTAAATGCAGATTTAAATAATAAACAGAGAAACTAAAACATACACAGAATAAATCATAACACAGAGAATTTAACGTGGTTCACCCAATCTGGGCTACATCCACCAAACCGCGGCCATCCAATACTTTTATTATCCAGTGCAAAACCTATTACAATCTCACGAATAATCACGTTTTTCTCCATCCTGTAACCCCCATCCCAACCCCTTTTAACAAGCTTTTAGAAGCTTCCAAAATTAGGGTTTTACAATGTCGGTTTTCTTTCTTTTTCGGAGATTTTTCCTTTTTCGCTGACAACGTGAAAAAAATGGCAAAAAAAATTTTCTCGGGGGCTGCTACCCCCGAACCCCCGCCCGGGGCCCGGCCCGGCCCCAGACCCCGGCGAGGGCGGGGGGCCCGGGTGTACAGTATACCATGGGCTATACAGTATAGCATGATCAGTCGCCACATACCAACATTTATGAAATTCACTACTGCATACTTGTGGATATGGGTCCTCAACCAAATACTAAACTAGTCTTCAACAAGGTACCCACTCTACTAGGTATAGGTTCTAAGAAAAACAAGAAAATAAAATAATATACAGATTCCTATAAAAGCAAAAGAATCATATATCATCCAAAAAAGTAGAACAAAATAATGATGGTTGTTTGTAGTGTAGCCCTGATCATATGGTTTTCCACATTTGTGTCCAAGTTTATAAGTTATTCACTCAATAGGGATGTTCCAATAATTCCCTCAACACCTAAATAAATTTAAGAAATCATTACACATCTACTGCTTGAATATTTAATAATATTAGATCTCTATCAATTTTAACTCTGAAAGAAAATTACAAACATCTAAATAGCATCAAAACCAATGGGAGAGTGGGAAGGCCAAGAGACAAAGAAATGCATCAGGAATAAAGAAAGGAAAGTTGTATTCATGATACAGTCATATCATAGAAATGCATGCAATTATTCACAGAAGAATTATTGATCAATTGGCAGATGCTTGAATAGAGAAAAGGTGTAGTAATGAGGTAGTCCTATCATAAAGACACAGTCAGTTATTCACAATTGAGAACCAGTCTACTGATCGAATTCCATTACATCTCATTGTGATTCATTTTGTGTGTGTAGATAATTATACTATGAAGATGACAACAATAGGACTCACAGTCTAAGGCCATGATGATGCAAACTTGTTTCATGAAATACATGTTAGTTTTTAGGCCAGTGTCAATAAATATGAGAGAATGCATAGATAGGCATTAAAAAAAAAACTTTTAAAGGTGGTTTATCAAATCCAATCAAACAGGGCAAACATTTTGCTACATCTTTGAAATCTGCCTCAAATGAAACTAACTTAAATGTTCAACTTGTTTTGCAATCAAACTTAATGCCAAATCTAATCGCCAATTCTTTAATTATTATCTCGATATCGACTTAACACTAAGTCTAAAATAAATGCTTGAAAATACAACAATTTTTGTTCTATATGTAACCATAGTATAAGTTCCCCAAAGTTGATGGAAGGCCTAAAACCCCCAATCTCACATGCGTATTTTTTTCAAAATTAGTGTAAATATTGTTCTTAACATGTTTGATTCATTTCCATGGTATTGGTATTTTAACCAGAGATTACTATCTATGGAATGCTTTTTAATTACTGTCTTGTTCCAACTAATCCTACATACAAGTTCAAGATAACAACTAACTATTGTAAATATTTGGATCCCTCAACAATGGGGTTGGCCAAGCAAAGCATATGAAAATGTCAAAAAAAATCAATAGCTAAATATTTTGGACATTATAGAGATAAGTTCCTAAAAGTAGGTGCAGTGATTGCCCAGTACAAATGCCCAAATAAGATTTTAACCCTAGAAGAGGTGGAGCTTATGGACACTATTTACACAACACAGTATGGCAAGTAGAGTATCGATTTCCAACAAGAAGACTCATACACCACGATGCATAGTATCTAATATTCAGAATATAGTATGAACATCGAATACCACTTAAAACAGAACCATAGGTTACCAAAATATTTAATCAACGGTTATGACAATGAAAATGTATTCCAATATGCAATACTCAGAATAGAAGAAAATACAGAGAAGGAAACGCTACACAACGAACTTACAAGAAGAGGAATGGGTGTTTGGTGCCAAGAAAATGAATATAAATCTTATGAAACTTTCCACACAGCAAAGGCATGGGAAGTTAATTACATAATGTGAGCAACTATTACATGCTAATAGCGACCATGCAAAGCCACAAAGACAACAACAATACAAAGGTCGATATCTACTTATGCTTCCTTGTTCTACTAGAGGACATGGGTACAATGGAGCATACCTGGTCGATCTCATATGATAAAAAAAAAGGTGCATGAACATTTTCCTTTATTTCTGAGAATTGGCCTTTTCTATTTCAACTCCATTGAGTAGGATAGAATCTCTCATGTCATACGCTTTGTGATCCAACTCAATATCCCTTCTTCTCCATCAAACGATTACATGCAGTTTTAAACTACCTCCCTTCTTGCTTCCCAGAATGAGTATATTATTCTTTTTGCAGAGAAAACAAGAAAGATTATGAAAAAATTGGGTGTTTCCATTATAGCTTCCCCCCCCTTTTAAAAGATTTCTCCCCAAATTTTTCCAATAACCAAATCTTGAAAATAAATAAAAATAATATTTATTTTTTATGCAACATATTTATCTTCTATAATGATAAAGAATATCATTTTAATTGCAATTTAAATATTTATTCCAAGGAAATATCATTCAATAGAAATTATAATAATTATTCTAAATAACAGAGCATTACCATTTATTTGCAAAATAAAATCTATAATTAAATTATAATAAATTTATTTTAGTTCACTAATAATTAATTTAATTAAACATTCAAGTACAAATGATATAATCATTCGACTAAATTAAATACTAACCATCAAAATAGTATTGTTGAATTATAAATTAATTATTGAAAATAGGGATCGTGACACATTTTCATTGATCCTATCCTACCCAACATTATCTAAGCCATGAAGCACTATCCAAATGAGCATCCTCTATTCGAACACCTTATCTTATCACAAGATAATGTTTTGCATCCTTTGCATGCTTACCATATCCATCCATCTATACATCTATCCAAGAATTTACCAATGGCATTCCATACATTGCTAGACACTAGGGGCAAATATTTACATCTTGCTTCGGGAATAAATCTTGATCTACATCTTCCAACTTATGGGGTGATCCAAACATTGGAAAAACATAAAACCAAATTGGTCAAATCATTTGTGAGCCAAAATCCAAATCAAAAACCCATGAAATATTTTGACAAGAAGATATTCCTTATCAAGCTTTATCTCTCATCAAATATCAATCCAAACAATCAATTATAGTCACATTTAATTTATACTTCAGCATCACAACAAATAATTCAAACAAATTTTGTTCCAAAATGAGCTTCACAATCTTGATCAAATAAAATCCAATCAATCCATCATCTCAAGAAATCCTTCCCAATCCTCGTGTTGCTTAAACACTATCCTTGCATTGTTGTGTATCCTCAACAATGTTATCATCATCAATCCATCAATCAGATCAATCAACCCTAGCTTGGTTTTCAACAAAATCCCAAAATAGATCACTGATATCATTACACATATCCAGATTCACATCATCAAAATCAGGTGAAAATCCAAAAACATTCAAATCATATCAAAATCCCAAAATAGGTCAAAAAGTCAGAAAAAAAGTCAAAAACATGGTTGTCGAACTACATCGTCTCTGAGATTAAACATAGGAGAGGCCATCATTGATGAGCCCCTGAGACAAAAACATTCATAAATCTTGAAAAACACAAAAAATATTTGAAAGTACAAAACCCAAAAATAGCCTCAAAACATTATAAAAACATCAAAAACATCCAAATATTTGAAAAAATCCATATGTCTCATTTCGCTTCACCCACAATATTCAATCATCCATAAAAAATCAATAGTGACCTTCATCCTTTGGAAAAACAAATAGAAACAACCACAACAATCAGCAAAAGAAAACTTCAAACACAAAATCAAAATCAAAACAACAAACTTTTAAACACAAAATCAAACTCTTGATCTTTTAGCAAACATGTCAATCAACCTTATATCAACAGTCTTTTCAAACAACCTATCAACTTTCCACCATCCACTAACATGTCCTAGGATGCATCCTTCCTACAATGGGAATTATCTTTGGAAATCACTTTGGATACTTATCCTAAGCAAAACACATCCCTTTGGCTAGAGGTATGAAGAACATTGA
>VDFB02165700.1:0-22891 GCA_007258455.2 Sequoia sempervirens | reverse complement strand
CTGGATGACATGGATACGGTGGTATGGTGACCGTATCTTGATTGTGAGCCATGGGCTACCGATGATATAGAGATGTCGTACGTATACATTCCTCGATTCTTGATAGGGAGGACTCCCTTCATTTTGGAGAGGTTTTGAATTACAAAGTGAGGCAGTCTGGGACCACTTGTGGGATGCTGAAGTAGGCTGTACACTCACGCCCCTAGCAGACAGGGAATAATAGGCCATGTGTTTCTATCAGCCGCATGGCTGCACCTATTGCATTAGCACCGAGGTATGTACTCCAAAGTATGATGCCGACATGTCCACAGCCTCACATATTTTCACATACATCCCTTTCTTCGCTCACTCAAGGATCCAAGACCGATGGTAGCACCATGCCAAAAGAGGGACAGAGGATGTGGCTCATGCAAAAGCAGGAGCACGAGGGGAGGAGGTGGAGATGACAGAGGGGAGCCCTCGGCGATGTGGTTGATGGAGATGATGGTGGGGAGGAGGGCCAGTGCTGTGGGAGGTCAGGCCGGATATTCTGGCGGGGTTTCCAGATTATGCGGGCGGTCGGTGACAAACACCGAGACTCCGGACAGTTAACTGATGGCATCCTCCTTAGTGCGATAGCTGCTACCAAAATGCGGCATTATGTGGGCAAGTGATGCCAGGCAGTCACCTCGCATGTGACCATTGTGGCGCTTATAGGCTGTGTGGCATGCACAGCATAAAGTGCTGTGCACAGAGTAGGCACTCGCCTATACCCACAAAGGCTTAGCCTCTCAGTGATCATGAGAGAGATGCATTTAGGCGGAGGGTAGTAGAGGCTGAGGGCGTTGCTTAGAGGTTGATGGGCACCGTAGAGAGTGCGTCACTGCGGGATGCCATTGCAGAGGGCATGGAGATGGCAAGAGAGGCCGAGTACTACATAGTGAGATACGAGGAGCTGTGTCCTCCAGAGCGCAGAGAGCCATACCCGCGGTCCCATAGTAGGACCAAGAGCAGATCACAGACACATACCCAGAGTAGGGGAGTGACGGGGCCTCGGCAGGACCTAGATGTAGGCACTAGTGGCAGGCCTCCTCCCTCTAGACCAGCTCCATCAGGGGCATCGACCAGCTAGTCTCGTTATGTATATCATTTTTTGGAGCATATCTGATGTATTTTGCTTTGGACATTTGTATCATTTTTTATGAGCGATGATATGCAGCGGCGATGATTATTTTGATGATGATTTGATGATATGATTTATGTGATGTCTATTTATGATGTGATGATGTGATGTGCAGTTATGGATTTTAGTATGCATTTGAATGATTTGATGACTAACATGATATGCAGGATGATTTGATTATGATGTTATTATTATGATGATGATGATTTGATAATGTGTACTAATGATGTCATGCAGGTGAATGACTTATGATGTGTATATGGAAATGTATGTATGGAATGTTTATGTTTTTGGATTTTTCAATGCAGGTAAAAGATGATATGATAAAAAATGAATGTTGTGCTCATGCTATGCATTATGAATTTTGTATGATAAAATGATGTGATTTGATGTAAAATGATATGAGTAAATAGTGAGGAGATGTATGATAAAATGATATGTGATAAAAATATAATGATTTGTAATTAGAATGAACGAATAAATGAAATGAAAAATAAGATTATAATGAAATGAAATGATATGAAATTATAAAATGATAATGAAATGGTATGGAATGGAATGTTAAATGATATGAAATGAAATGTTAAATGATAAATGATAATGAAATGTTGAATGTTAAATGATATGATGAAATGTTAAATGATAAATGATATGAAATGTTAAATGATAAATGTTAATGATGAAATGACAGTGATAATGATGATGGATATGAAATGATAAATGAAAATGAAATGGAAATGGAATGATAATGGATAATAATATAAATAATAATGATAACAAGAATGAATAAAATGAATGAAATGATGTCAATGGTAATGAAACTAATATGAAATAATAAGGAATGAAATGAGGAAATGTATATGAAACTAATATGGAATGATAATGAAAATGCAATGATGAGATGATAATGATAATGAAACTGAAATGAAATGAATGAAATGACTATAATGGTAATGTGATTATAAGATGATAATAATGATAATGAATGAAATGATGAAATGTCAATGAAACTAATATGAATTGATAATGAATGAAATGATAACGAAACTAATATGAGATGATAATGAAAATGCAATGATGAGATGATAATGAAAATGCAATGATGAGATGATAAAATGCAATGATGTGATGAAATGATAACGATACAAATGTTTGCATTGTCCTCCACAAATAGTCCAAAGAAATATGACAGCCATTGACCGTTCAAAAACTCTTGATGCAAATCCAATATGCAATTATGTACAATGACCTAAAATGAAATGCAACTAAAAGAAATCGACCATTTTGTTGAGCCTTTTAGTGAGCCTGCTTAAATCATCATAGAGCGTTTGAAAATGTTGGAAGTGTGTACAAGCATCAGAGGGGAAATTAGCACCAATGATGACCTGAGTACAACTTTCATGATTTTTGATATAGCAAATGAACACAAGCATCTAGGTATAATTGAACCGAGATGACCTGAGCATTTCTTGCATGAACAGACAAAGAATAACCACCATCTGATGCAAGTTTGGAACTGTCATCAATGATAAACTTTGGAAAATCATGTCTCGTGACATACTTGCAACAGATAAATGATTAACCTCAAGACAGCAGACAAAGAAAAATCATCCTCTTTCCTTGCCACTCTAATTCAGTACATCATCAAGTGTGCTCTAGAGAAATGATATCAAAAATTAAACAACCCTTGTTCAAAAAATGAAATACTGTGATTCCAAACATTATTCATATTAGAGATCATCCAGATATGAGTCATGATAAGGTACGCAACTGAGCCACTGTGATATGGATCAATGGTTGGACGTTGTGGTTTGACTCGGTTGTTTTGATTTGGCATGATTGGTTTTTGATGTCATTGTCTCACTGTTTTGTTAAAACTTGAAAGTTGATTGCCCCCAGTATGCCCATGTTGGCCCTTGGTATTGACACAACTTGTTGAAATAAATATGTACAATAATCAAGCCATGGTAAGACGTTATTGCTCGAGACAAATGATGATAGCATGGTGCTGGTATGGCCCTAAATGATGAAAAAGATGCGTGAAAATGAAGGTCGAAAAGTTAAGTGTAGAACATGAACTAATAGATGGAGAGCCCCAAATAGCGTCTGTTTGCCAGACTTTCACTATTTGTTTTTATTGCATTTTTCTTGTCAATAGACTGCCTGTTTGCCAGGTTTTCACCCTATGACTTCTCTTTTTTTTTTTTTTTTGTTTGCTAGGTTTTCACTAGGGTAACCATTTTTTCAGGACTTTTTCTGTTGTTTTGGATTTCTTCAGGACTTTTTATGATTTTTTTGGATTTCTTCAAGACTTTTTCTGATTTGTTTGGATTTCTTCAAGACTTATTCTGATTTTTTTGGATTTCTTCAGGACTTTTTCAATTTTTTTGGATTTCTTCAGGACTTTTTCTTATTTTTTTGGATTTCTTCAGGACTTTTTCTAATTTTTTTGTATTTCTTCATGTCTTTCTAATTTTTTGTATTTCTTACGTTCTTTTCCTGATTTTTTTGTATTTCTTTAAGAGTATTTTTGATGATGATAACTACCTTAGACATAATATTTTTAGTGCATCATTTGTTGATAGCTTGTAGGCTCCTGAACCATAGACTACGATAACCACATAAGGACCTAGCCAATTTGGTTCAAACTTTCCTTTCTTTTCTCTATCTTGCTGATTGTGTGGGTTCTCTTTCAGAACAAGATCACCCACCTGAAAAGTACATGGCTTTACTTTGTGGTTATAGCTACGAGACATCATTTGTTGATATGCTTTCAAATGATCAGCTGCTCTTTGTCTCTTTTCATCTAGGAGTTCCAATTCTTGGAGTCGGGAGACTCTGTATTCATCATCTGTTGTAAGGCCTTTCAATGATACTCTGAGTGAGGGAATCTCAACTTCTAAAGGTAGTATGGCCTCTGCTCCATAGACAAGGGCAAATGGTGTTGCTCCTATTGGCATGCGGACATTGGTTTTGTAGGCCCACAAGGCAGGATTGAGTTGAACGTGCCAATCCTTCCCTAAATCATTCACAGTCTTTTTCAAGATTTTCAATATTGTTTTATTTGAGGCCTCTGCTTGGCCATTCCCTTGTGGATAGTAAGGTGTTGAATATCTATGATGTATGTGAAATTTCTCACAAAGTTCATCAACATCCTAATTTTTGAATGGATGTCCATTATCTGTAATAATGGAGTTAGGAGATGCCATCGCGAATAAAATAATATAGTTAAATTATGAATGATGATATTTGTTTTCTTAGGTAACTTTAGTAAGAGGGACTGCCTCAATCCACTTGAGTAAAGATATTAAATTAGGTGATGATGAACTTATGCTGGATTTGATGAAGAAGGATGAATCTTGCCCACACTAGATCTAACCCCATTGATAAAAGAATATGGCGGGGTTGGTGTGAATGGTTGAAGTTCTTGTGCAGGAGCATGAATGAGATTCCCATGAATCTAACATTTTGAGCATGTTTTCACAAAAGTGAATGATTCCCTCTCCATTGTAGGCCAGTAGTAACCCATTCTAATCAATTTCTTAAATAAGGTCAGTCCACTCGAATGAGTACCACAGATGCCACCATGAACTTCTTGTAAAGCTTTGTTAGATTCCTCATGTTCAAGACATCGAAGTAAATTACCATCAAGACCATGGCAATAAAGGGTGTTAGCGATAAGAATGTAGCGAGCGGATTGGCGGATAAAGTGCGTTTTTGGTTATGGGATAAATTAGGTGGTAAGATGTCATCTTTGAGATAGGCATAAATTTTTCCGTACCAAGGCAAATCGGATCCTACTAAATGACAAATGATTTGGCTTTCAGGTGTATCATAGGCAGGTGTAAATGATTGTTCCACTAGAAATTCATAGCGATTTTGAGTTTCTAGGAGCTGTAACAATGATGCAATTGTAGCCATGGCGTCAGCTGCTTTGTTATCAAGCTTGGGAATTTGTGTGAATTTTATGTCCATAAAATATTTCTTGAAGTCATCAACCATCCTTTTATATGGTATTAGTTTGTCATCTTTGGTTTGATAATCATTATTGATCTGATAAATGACCGGCTGTGAGTCGCCATACACCTGTAATTCTGTAATTCTCCATTCCAGTGCTATTTTAAGCCCAGTGATCAATGCTTCATATTCGGCTATGTTGTTGGTGCATGGAAACATTGGCCTATAAGATCGAGGAATGGTGTGTCCTTGAGGGGTGACAAAAAGTATGCACCTTAGATATGTTGAATTAGAAGAACCATCAAAATATAAATACCATGATTGTTTGGAATACGGCGTAAATAGAACCTTCGACATCGGAAATTCAATGTCTGAGGATGATGTTTGTAGTGGTTAGCCCGACTAATTGATGGTCGTGATAACTTGTCCCTTGATTGCTTTCGCGATCAACACTTCGTATATGTCAAACTCACTCAAAATCATTACCCACTTTGCTAACCTTCTGTCAATGATGCTTTGCTTAACAAATGCTTAGTGGATCAATCTTTGGCAGTTGATTGTATGGGTTAGCATGTAATTCCAAAACTTTTGTGAAGCAAAGACTACTGCCAGACAATCCTTCTCAATAGAGGTGTAGTTGAGCTCATGACTTGTTAGTGTTCTACTGATGTAGTAGATTGCACGTTCCTTTCCTATAGAGTCTTCTTGCGCTAGCAGTGCCCCCAAAGATGTTTCTGTTGCAACAATGTATAAGATTAGGGGTTTGTCTGGATTTGGTGGTATAAGAACTGGTGGAGTCATTAAATATTGTTTGATTTGTTGAAACGCCAATTCACATTTGTCATCCCACTTGAAAGGAACATTTTTATGCAGTAGATGTGTGAAAGGTAAACTTTTATCAGCCAATTGTGCAATGAACCTTTGTATAGATTGAAGTCATCCTTGCAGTGATCTCAACTGACTGATGTTCTTTGGTGGAGGCATTTCCATAATTACGTACTTTTAGGATCTACTTCAATTCCCTTTTCTGAAATAGTGTACCCTAAGAGTTTTCCAGATTTGACCCCAAAAACACATTTCTTAGGGTTAAGACGAACTTTGAATTTTTCTAATCTTGTAAATATTTTGGACAATACTTCAAGATGTCCTTCTCTGGTGTATGATTTTGCCAATATGTCATCCACATAATCTTCAATGAAGACATGCATCATGTCATGAAAGATTGTAGTCATGGCTCTTTGGTAGGTAGCCCCAGCATTCTTTAGACCAAAAGGCATGGCGTTCCAACAATAAGTTCCCCATGGACATGTGAAAGTTGTTTTCTCCTGGTCTTCAGGTGCAATCTTAATTTGGTTCTTGAGAAAAACCATCCATTAATGAATGCATGGCATGGCCATTTGTTAAATCAGCTATAATTAGCCGATGTTTGGCAATGGAAGTCATCCTTAGGACATGCTTTATTGAGATCTCTGAAATCGTACATATTCTACCGGTTTTATCCAGAGCTTGAATCTTGGAACAATGTTGGAGATCCATTCTGCATAGTCAATTAGTCTTATGAAGCCCACATCAAGGAGTTTTCTCAGTTCTTCCTTAACCAATAATGCCACATGAGGGTGCATCTTTCTGAGTTTTTGTTTCACCGGCTTGGCCCCTGGTTTGATAGACAAGTGATGCATAATAAGATCAGGATCAAGACTAGGCATGTCAGCTTAAGACCATGCAAAATTAACTTGATTTTCTTTCAGGAATTCCATGAACTCTGGTATTTCTTTCTCTGTCATTGATGCAGCTAACTGTAGAATCCTTGGTTTGTCAGAAGTCTCAAGATTGACAGCATTTGTAGGCTCAATTAAAATAGGCGATCGCTCATGGTAGTGCTCCGGGAGAGTGTCAAGATTCCCATCGTCTGGTGCCTCAAAGAGGTTTTCACCATCGGATACACTCTTTATTTTATCTTTTGTTTGATCTAATACTGCCAAATTTTGGTTTTCACCATTAGATCTTTCTTTTTTGTTTTACTTTTGCAGTTGGGAGACTTGACACTCTCCTGATCAAAAACTCTATGTCAAAAATCGTTGGTGGAACAATCATTTGTATCATCTACGGAAAGAAAGTTTACGATAGCTTCATCATTTGGAAACATGGGTATGTCAATAGGTTCAGGTGAATCCCAATCAATGAGATCAGGATACAAATCAAGCGTATTGGATGGTTAAGGTTGATAATGAAATCGGCTGGTTATGGTCATATGAATTGGTCAGTAGGATCCAGAGGTGTGAGATGGTTCAATGATGATCTGTCCCTCATGATAGTCTTGTTACGTTTAGATCATTTCGGTATTACTAGAATCATAGTCGATTTGTGGTTCAAATTCTTGTGGTTGGGACCTTGAACCTTGACCTTCAATTAGAGTTGGGGCGTATTGGTGTATTATATCAACCTCTTTGTCCCTCCAGAACTCATCATTGTAAATGGTGTCCCATTCATATTCAGCAGAGTCTGTGTCAAAATTGTTGTCCAAGAAGTTCTGAATTGTTGTCAAACATGCTTCTTGTGAATCTGAACCTTCTTGCAATGCGAAGACAGCGCCATGCAGTTGTTTGGATGTGTTTTCTTTGGAGTGAGTATCATAACCCAATCCAGTTTTCTCTTTTGCAGCGAGTCCACGGAGGTGAATGGGTTCAACTACTCCTTCCTTCCTTTTTCTGATAGGCCCTTCATCATAGCCCATCTTCTACATGATTGAATACCCTTTTCCATATTTGTCTGTGGGTAGTTTGACATTAGAGACTGCTTCATCTTCATCTTTATAGAGCCAGTTTAGAATTTCCGTATCCTCAGGATTTTCCATGGGGAATTTTTCTTTTATGAATTGTCCATCAAATTTTGTGATTGGCTCTATTGGTGGTTGCTTTGATGTTGATCTTCCAGCGATGTTGATGTTCCACGATGAGCCGGTTGTCCATGTGATCGAGGTGATCGAGGAGTAACTTGGCAAGACAAAGGAAGTATTCTCAACTCCATGATCCTTGAATTTCATCTTTTTTGTCAAAACTATTGGTCAATTGACTGATTTGTGTGTCAATCTTTAGAGAAGTCCTAGTATGAGCTTCTCGATTGTTAGGGACCAAAGTATCTTGAATGGATTTTATGTTGGCACAAGTTTGAATATTGAAATTATCAACTAGTATCGTGATTTCTTGTCCATCATAAGGAAACTTAAGGCATTGATGATAGGTTGATGGGACGGCTTACTGTGGATCAAGGATGACCCAACAAGATGTTATATATGCAAGATCAAGGTCGATGCCAATGAGAAAGTATTCTTTATAACGAGGGCCCACTCGATTAGCAGCATGATTAGACCCTTGGATGCTCTTTCTTCATCATCATAAGCTTTTATGGTAAAATTTCTTCTAAAATCAATGGAATCTTCAAAAAATCCTAAAGCTTTAATCAACTTCATGGTACAGATGTTCAAACTAGCACCTCCATCTATTAGAACTTGTCTGATACGAAACTTGTGAATCATGACTTCTAAGTACAATGATGAATTATGGGGATGAGTTATGGAAACGTTATCTTTTTCAGAGAATAAAAGGCAAGTGGGTGAGGACAAGTGTCCATGGCTTGGGGTGGTTCACATCGGGTTAGTGGATACATTAGTTTCCTTGAGGGCTTTTCAAAATTTCCTTATGGGGTACAGGGGAAATCTTCAATAGTTCTAGAAGATAAGATTTTGGGTAGAGTTTTCCGAGAAGTTGGTTGAGCCAAATCCTTATTGATGTTGGGGTGGAGTTCATTGGTTTTTGAAGAAACCCTTTAAAGACAACTTTAGCTTGTGCTCTTGTTGTTGCGTTGACTTCCCTATATTCCACCTTCTTGTTGACTTTAATGACATTCACCCGCTCGTCGTCTGCGTAGAGATGATTGATTATATGATCATCATTGATATGATTCACATTTTTTTCAGAAGACTCACCCTTTTGATAATTAGGCAATGGATTGCGAAAGGCTTGGTGGTTTGCGTTGGTTTGTTGATTTCCTTCTATTGTAATGATGTCATTGTCGATTAAGTCTTGAATTGCATTCTTCAAGGCTTGGCAGTTGTTTGTGAGATGACCTTTACACCAGTGATAATCACAACAGTATGCCTAATTCCATGATGGAGGCTTTACACTGGGTTCATAATTTTGTTGAGGCAGTAAAGTAATGACATTTTTGGCCATCAACTCTTTGAATGCGGATTCTACAGATTGACCCAATGGAGTAAAAGTTCTTCTATTCAAGAAAAATGAAAATCTTTGTGGATTTTAATTTGAGGTGTTCCCTAAGGAATTATGATTGTTATTGTTTCCTCGGTAACCTTGGTTGTTGGAAGTCCCTTGATGGGGAGTAGAGTGTTGATTTGTATTGTTCCTCTAAGGAGGAAGATTATTTCCGCGATTTGCAATCAATTTGACATTGTTGTTGCGACTGTTTGGAGTACTGAGGACAAATGGTTTGGTCGGGGCATGATTCGCATCGAAACAATGCACCATCATTCTATATTTTTGTTACTTGATCCAAAATTTGGGCATTACTGGGTGTTCGTGATGGTTGGGAAGAGCTGGGACACTATTTTCATCTGTGTTGCTAACATTGAAGCACAATGTTGTGGCATCTTCCGTGTTTTCCTGGGAGACCGTGCAAGGTTAGTGGCTGTTTGGAATTGGCCGGTAACCATCTTTTTGCTTTTTAGGGAGCAGGGGCTGATGGATATCGTAGAGCATTCCTTCTCCATCTCTGAAGAAATGTAATGAAAGATTCACCAAGTTTATGTGCAACCTTGCAAAGATCTATCATGGTGATTTGATGTTGTATATTGTAAGTATATTGTGATATGAATAGGTTGATCAACTCTTCAAATGTTCTAACGGGAGGTGTAATCTTAGATAGCCATTCCATGGAGTGAACTCCAAGACTCCTAGGAAATAGTTGCATCAAGTAAGTATCTTCGTGAGCGAATTCCAATGTCAGGTTTCTGAAGTCTCTAACGTGATCAATTGGATCTGATTTCCCATTATAGCGATCAAATTTTGGCATTTCACAATGCTTGGGAAAAGGAATCATATTAAGACTTCTATCAAAAGGATAAGGAAAAATGTCCTCAAGAGTATATTTCTTCGTGGTTGTTCCCCCTTGTAATTCTTTAACTTGTCCTTGAAGTGCCTTGATTTGTTGGGTCAAAGCACTAAGATTAGAAAGGGGTGTTTCTTCAGGTTTATTTTTCAAGTTTTCAGTGTCAAAGTCGTGAGGCAATTTAGCCCCTTGTTCGGCTAGATAGCGAAAATATTTTTCCTTATCTCACTGCAAGATCTTTTCAATGGCTTTATGGAATTTTGGATCTTGCTCAGCCTCTCTAAGACATTCCTCATCTTGTTCCTCATCACTATCCACCTGATTTTTATCTCTGTAATTATGAAATGGATTTTCTTCTCTATTGTCCATGTTGTTGAAAAGTGGATTTTGATTTATGCTGAAAAGGGGATTACTGCTTTCTCCTTCTTCTTGAGTGTTCTGAATATGAATTTCTTTTTGGATTATATCCTTCAGTTTATTGTGTTGAGATCTTGTGGAGATAGGCATATGATTTTGGAAAATTCTTCTAGACTCAGACCTTAGTTTTGACAAGTGCAATGGTGATGATATCTTGATCTGATAAGATATGGAATCTTATGATATGATCAAGGATGCTCCTAACTTATTGATTGTGGCTTCCAATTGATGAAGGATTTCAGAATCCTGTTAGGGAAGTTGAACCAAAAATTAGAAAGTTGTTTGAGAGATGCGCTCTTAAAGTTTTGATCTTTGTTTTCAAAGAAAGGTTTCAAAATCAATGAAGGATTTGACTAGGATGTGAAGGATACTCTATAGAAGGTTGTGGTATGTTGTCAAATTCAAGAGGTTGGTTATGATTATGCTGTTGTGACAGAGCTAATCTCTGATAATAAGCTCGAGAATCTAAGGGATCTACAACATACTCATCAGTGAATCCTCTAACAAAGTCTTGGTATCTGTGAAGAAAACCTCGGTAGTGAAGCAAGACTTGTCGACTTTTGTACAATAATTTTCTCTTTTGCAGTGTTTTCTTGTATCCTAATGGTTTCTTGGGTTTTCTAATCCTTTTAAACACTGATTTCTTGGGAAATTTTGTTGATTTCCAATCTCTAAGCATGGGAATGTTATTGGGAATATTGTTGAACCAATGATATGAAAAACTCTTAAGTGGCTTTCAGTTGTTGTTCTTCATGTTCTTTTTGGATGATCTCTTTATCTGAATTAATGTAATGGAAGACACAACAAACATTTTTGAAAATAATTATTCTTAAAGCCCTATACTAACATGAAGTGTTTGATCAAGAAAATGTTTTCACAGGTTTTGCACATGAAAGACAATTCAGATAGACTCACTCTTAGATGCTCAAGTAGGTCACTCTAGTAATCCATTTGTCACCAGAGCTGCGTCGACTCCACGGTTTGTATACTCGAGAGGCCAGGTGTTTTTGTCTTTTCAGGTGTGTGCCAGAGTTCTGGAAGTGGATCTAGGATCCCACGAGAAATGGTCCTTGGCGGGTTATATGGTGTAGTGTCTTGAAGGTCTTCCCTCCCTTACTGCTTTATGATTATTAGAATGTTTGGAAGCCCCAGCAGGTGGTGGCCACTACACTAGGTTAAAATTGAAGTAAAGAGTTTTCCGTTTGAAGTGCTGGCAATAAATAGAAACTCCCTCGAGAGACCTCCCAACCTTTAGAACAAAGGCTTTGGGGATGGTTATCTTGCACACTACTGGCAAAAGAGGGTTTCCCCAGATTTACTTTAAATTTTATAGTGGGGAAGAATAGCCTGGCTTTGGCTTGAACCCACTTGAGTCATTCCCGTAGGGTGAGTACTTTTTCCCACTTTAGCAGGCTCTCTAAAGGATGTAATTGAAACAATGGAATTCTTTGATGAAAGAATAAAAGCCAGTCACAGTGTCGATCCACTTGATTAAGGGGGAGAGCATAGACCTATTGCCACATACAAAGCAAGCAGATCTTCTTTTTAAATTCCAAATCACAATGATCTAATCTAAGTGAAGATATTGCTTCACCAAAAACAAATTGTTCAATTTTAACTACAAGATCATTGTTTGGTGACTATCCTAGATTGCTTCATTTTAATCCAAATGTGGCTACCCTAGGATTGCTTCATTTTAAAATTCAGAAAAAGAAAAAGAATTCTATCTGCGGAAGGGATTAGACTCAAAATTTTGTGTTTTTGTTACAGTCTATATCTTAGAGCAGGCTCCTTATCTTGAGAAGATATATGCAGGAATAGGGGTATATCTTGAGCAGGATGTTATATGCACTGCTTGAGAAACTAAATGCACCTAAGCGAAACTAAATGCCTAGCGAGAAACTAAATCGCCCTAAATAGAAACTAAAATGCTTGTACTTAAGAAAGATTTAAATGCTTTAAAAATAGTTACTGTGTATGCCGAGAGAAAGACTCTATATGTGCGTAAACAGTTACTCTATGTGCCTAAACAGTCACGGGATGTGCCTAAACAGTCACGGTATGCGCCTAAAGAGTCATGATATGCGCCTAAACAGTCACGGTATGCACTCCAAAATCCTGCAAAACAAAAAGTTAAAAACCCCGTATGCGCATCAGAAAATTTTGAATGTGCCTAAGCATGAAATTTTTTAGAAGGATTGACTCGAAACATGGAAAATGTCAAAACAAACTTGCAGATAATGTTAAATTTGTGGGTTCGAGCCCCACGGTGGGTGCCATTTTAATGTGTGAGTGAAAATTGTATCAATGTATATAAAATCAAACACATATTAATAAGACATTATATCAGAAAAGCTGAAAAAGAAACAGAAAATAAGTAAACCTTAACAGCAGCTTCCCGAAATTGTCTTATCTTCCTCTAACTCCAGCGTTTTGTTGCTTTGAATGGCTCTCAAATCAGCAGACCAATGCTCAACAAAATGACAGCTAAAGAACGAGATTTAAAATGCATAATATGCTAAATGCAAAAGCTATGCTAAGATGCTAGGATGAGAGTATGGCTATGATATTGAAACTGATATGGATGCATAAATTGATTGCATGAACGTAGGCATGAGAAGGTGAGTGCGTGCATGCGAAAGTGTCGGTAACCAAAGCTTAGTTGCGGCTTTTATAGGATTTTCAATGATTCGATTGGGTGATTAGGTCGGCCGGTTTGGATTAAGCATTTAGAAGCAGGAGGGAATTTTAGAGAATTGGGAAGATGGGAGACATACCTAACAATTTTCATTGTGAGATCCAGAAGAAACTTCCATTTTGAAGGATGAGTTGAGAATTTGGAAAGGGTGAGTTAACGAGTTAGAAATTAAATAAAATATATTTATTTAATTTTGGAAGTGAATGAAAGTGGAAACTCCATAGAATTAATAAATCATATTTAATTATGTTTTAGAAGAGGATAGTGGGAAATATTAAATAAAATATTTAATATTTAATTTGAGGATGAAGAATATTCCATTATTCAAATATTCAAAATATTCAAACTTTAGAATAGAATGATAATCAAATATAAATAAATTATAAAAATTTATTTAATTTAATTAAGCGGAAGACGGAAATGTTAGTAATTAAATAAAATTATTTATTTAATTGAGGTAGAAGAATTAGAAAATGAACGATATAAATAAATAATTAAATTTATTTATATGTAGATGACTTTAGGGGAATTAATTAAATAAATCATATTTAATTAATTAACAAGCTTAATCATGACCATTTTTAGACGTATACAATATGTCTCATTGCTTGTGTGATCTTGTTTACTTTACACATTTTACCTCAGATATAAATTGGCGCCCACTATGGGGCCCAACCCCATTTTTCACAATTTCTGGAAAAATTGTTTCATAAATTCTGGATGTGAATTTCTTTTAGCACGACCATGAGTTATTTCGGTGCATCCGAAACATCTTTTGGCACATCCAATCTCTGTTATGGCACATCCAATCTCTATTATAGCACATCCAAAAGATCTTTTAGCGCCTATGATTTCTATTACGGCACATCCTAAGAATCTTTCGGTGCATCCAACACATGTTTTAGTGCATTTAGGGGGTCTTTCAATGCTTTCGATAAATAGTTCAACACATACATAGATTCTTTTAGCGCATACATTAGTTCTTTTAGTGCATCTGACAAGTCTTTTAGCACATGCGAATGATCTTTTAGTGCATAGGATGACTATTTTAGCACATCTATTTAAATTTGCAAAATCTTAAAAATTCTGAGAACTAATTAATGTTTTATGTGTTGCAGGTGCTTAATACGCTGGTCAAAGACAATCTTATGCAACTACTGATGATGTATGCAGGGGCTAGAGTTGTTTTGATGCTTTCTTTTGATTAAATTAGGAACCTAGTTTAATTAAAAGGTTAAAGAATCCCTTATCTTTTGTGTTTGAAGTGATAGGCCTATGCTCTCCCCTTAACTGGGTGACCAGAATGCCAAACTCACTATTTTATGCTTTGTTAACACCTTTAGAAGGCCTGTCGTAGTGGAAAAAAGTACTCACCCTACGGGAACGACCTAAGAGGGAACAACCAAAGCCAAGTTTTCCAACCCACTATAATCAAAAGAAAATTTAGGGAAAGTCCACAATTCAATGGTAGTGTGCAAGATAACCATCCCCAAAGCCTTTGTTATAAAGGTTGGTAGGTCTCTTAAGGGAGTTTATCTATTGCCGCACCGAACAAAAACCCTTACTACGAACTCTAGTGAAGAAGCCAACCGAGTCAGTTTTTGAACACTTTCTATATCATAATGCAAGGGGAGGGAAGAATCTGCCCCCAAAATACTCACCATATAACCATCAGGGATTATTGGCCAAAAGCGGAGGATTTGGCTTTGGTTAAGACCTGGGAAAGGAAAAAACACGGGCGTCCTCTAGGGAGTGGTAGGGTTGTGTGAGTTGACATGGTTTTAAGATGTGGGTTGTGGTATTTTAAGTGACCCTTGAGAATAGAAAAGTGCTTGATTTGTCTTGTCTTGTGTTATACCAATGGAAATCGAAAGAATCATACCAAATTCTTGAATACACACTCAATGTTTAGTTCCTAGGTAAAATAATTATTTGACAACTTGTTGCTTTGTTTGAGGTCATTATTCAAGAAATGATCCATTTGAACACTTAATTCCCACAATTCACAAACTGGAAACCAAGCAAACATCATTGTTCAGAAAGGCATACATTACAAACATTCAAATTCATAAATTAGAAGGAAAAACAACCAGACAGAGTCGCAAAAACACGGAAAGCTTCCAGTTTAGCACATTCATTCACTGTTCTGGCACATTCACCACTTTTTTTTAGCGCATCTATTCAGTCTTTCAGCGCATACACTTTCTACTTCAGCGTGTCTTGATCACTTTGTAATGCATCTATCCAGTATTTCAATGCATTCATCCTCTATTTCAGCGCATTCATAGCATATTCTAGCGCATCTAGGATATTTTTTGGTGCATCAAGCATCTATTTTGGTGCATTTGAAGACCCTTTTAGCACATTCACCTATAGGTCACCCAGTCAAAATCACATACTTAGGGGCAGTCTAGCGCATACCTAGCTTTTTTTGGTGCATCTAGTCTATTCTCTAGTGCATCTGAGTCATCCTTCAACACATTGAGTCCAGATTTTAGCACATTTAACCTCTATTCCAGTGCATCTAGCATGTCTTCTAGTGCATCTAGTCTATTTTCCAATGCATCTAAGTCATCCTTTAGTGCATCGAGTCTAGATTTTAGTGCATTTAACCTCTATTCTAGCGCATCTGGCTTGTCTTTTAGCGCATTGAGTCAATATACTGGTGCATCCATTCACTATTTTAGTGCATCCAGGAAGTCTTATAGCACATCTATCCAATCTTTTAGTGCATCCAATAAATGCAAAACCCAAGAGTTAAATTCATCCCCTGTTACATAGTTTGAACCAAAATTCAGGATCTTTTCCAAAACAGAAGCACTCCTTAGTCACAATAGAGTCTTAAACTTGTTAAAACTGACCTCTACAAGTGGAATTGTTCAAACTAAAGCAAGATCTAACATCTCAAAGTTCCTAAATCATCAAAATTATCACACCTATGATTGTTAAGCCTTATTTCCTCATCAAGATTTGTCATCCTTTCATCAAGAAACAAAGTTGTATAATCGGATTAAACTTAGTCTCATCAATAGAATTTTTCATTCTATTTGACTTAGTTTTCATCCTTGGCACTCTTCCAAACAAAGATCAAATTTTAGTCAAAGTATAACACTTGTATGCATGTTCAAACAAGATTACAAAAGTAGAAACTCAAGGAAAAAGAACTTGAAACTCCAAACATCAAAACTAAAAACACCATGGTTGAACCTGAAGAGAATCCTTTCCATGGAATCCACAACACTTACGGTGAAGAAATAATTGAGGAAGACATCCAACATGCTAAACAAGATCCAAATTTCCACAAGTGCTTAGAAAATATTTTTGAAAGAGATGGGGAAAAATACCTCCTAATGCTAGCTAATCAAGGTGTCAAACTTCCACCTGACTTTGATGTTAATAAATTGAAAGCACCTCGTAAAAATCCTAAAAATGATTCACAAGATACAGAACAAGTGGTTGCCTTAACCCATCAAATGAAAGACCTCCAACAACAAATTCTTGACATGCAAAGGGGAGCCTCAAAACGATACTTGATACAAGACATTTTCCCATATCATTTTGATCAAAATATCAACATGATTCATTTTCCTAAACATTGTGAATTCCCAAAGTATGATAAATAAAATGGTAAAACTAATCCAATAGATCATGTGAGGGAATTTAGAACCATGAGCCTTGAGTTTGCACACGAAGAAACTTACTTGATGAGATTGTTTCCATGAAGTCTAGGTGGACAATGCCTTGAATGGTTCTCCAAACTTACACCACCAATTAAAACCTTTGAAGAGTTGGTTAAAAAATTCATCACCCAATACTCTTTCAACATCCAACAGAATATAACAATGAAAGACCTTTCCAATTTAAAATAGAAAAAGGGTGATTCATTCCTCATATTTTTGCAAAAATGGAGAAGACTGTTTGCAAGATATTCTAGTCCCATAACCGAAAAGGAAAAGATGGAAATCTTTATTGATAACCTAAATGATGAGATGAGCTATAGGTTGGAATTGCAATACCCACCTACCTTTGAAAAATTGATTGAAAATGGAATCAAAATCGAAGAAGCTTTGGACAAAAGAGCAGTCATAAAAATTTACAATGAAAACAACTCAGCAAGCTCCTCTAACAATTACAACAGCAATGATAAACCAAAGTTTTGTAAATGAAACAAAAATGCTGGTAACAATGATGGTGTAGCTGAAACACAAAATGCAAAACCACTATTCAACTTGACAACAGCTACCACCAAGACTCATCAAAACAACAATTCAACCAACAATCAAAACAACAACCAAAATGTCAATCAAAACAACAATCAAGGTAATGTTGAATCTAAACCACCTCCATATTGAACATCCCCAAATTGAAGAAGATTCACACCTTTGGGACAATCATTAGAATCAACATTAAAGGATATTCTTGCAACCAAGATCATAACATTACCAGAGGCAAGAAATTAGGAACCACAAGTTAAACCTTCATGGTGGAATGATGCACGTTATTGTGACTTTCATAGAAAAAAAGGATATAAAACCAATGATTGAATGCAATTGAAACATTTGATACAAGACTTGATTGATAACAAGACCATATTCATAGGACCCCAAACAAACAATGATCATGGAGTGTTCAAGAACCCTCTACCAAACTACGAAAAAGGGGAGTCCTCTTCATCAAACTCCAAAGGAAAAAATGTGAATTATGTTTATGACTCTACCATTTATTATGTTGAGGTAGTTGAACATCAAAACAAGGACATCGAAATCAAGGGCCAAAGAAACATTGCTACAACTAAAACTCATCACCACAATATCAACACCAAACCACATCATATTAATGACATTACACCAATAAATTTGATCACAAACGTTGCCACAAGTGATAATCAAATTATTGTCATTAAAATTAGAGAAAAGAAAGATGATCCACCAGTCAACGCAATCACAAGAGGGCAAGCTAAAGTGACATTGAAAGGAGTTGCCTCCTCTACATCTAAAGCAAGTGTTCTCCCTACAACACAATATAACATAGTTGATCAATTGCAGAAAATACCAACTCAAATATCCATATTGGAACTCCTCAAGATCTCACCAGCTCACAAATAAATTTTAGAACAAGCTTTAGTAGCCACCACAGTACCAAACAACCTAGAATTTTTCCAATTTCAAGCTATGGTGGGACACTTGACCACACCTCATTGCCTATCATTTTCTAAACATGATGATTTGCATAACGCTGCCCTCCACATTAAGGTTAAAATTCACAAACATCACATCAAACGTGTTCTAATAGATGGTAGAGCTAGCCTAAATATTTGTACTTTAAAACTCATCTGTACACTTGGATATTCAGAAAATACTATTGATCCTAGAAGGAAAATCACTATCAAAGCCTATGATGATGAAGAGAGATCCTCCCAAGGATTGATTGTCTTACCAATTCAAGTGGGACCGATGGTCAAAGATATAGTCTGCCATGTATTAGACAAGGAGTTGACATACAACATACCTTGGGACGTTAGTGGATTCATAAGATGCAAGTAGTGCCCTCAACGTATCATCAATGTCTAAAATTTCCTTTCAATGGGCAAGAAATCACTATTTCAGCTGATTCCAACAACCCCCAATATTGCAACAAACTCAAAACAACCCAAGATACTTTTGGACCACAAAACAGGGAAGCTACACCTCCTAGTTAATCCAATAACGAAAGATTGTTGGAATTGTTGCCTCAATCTCACAGGTTGGAACCTCTGGAAGAGCAAAGTCAGTGTGACATTTCTTTGGTCTGGCCGACTGGCAGTTTGGGAACCTTGTGAAATATTCTGGTCGCTGTGACCTTGTAGAAGTCTTGTCGAACACGTTCACTGTGGAGTCTATCGCTGTGACATAAAGTCGTTGTTGTAACCTCTCACCGCGTGGAGATCTCTGGCCAACAAGCCATTCAATTAGGCGTCGGGGAGACTCATAGCGACCAGGGGCTTCAGCGTGACTTAAACACTCGGGAAGAAGTCCCGGCGACATTGGAAAGTCTTGCCAATAGGGATACACATTGAAGTCATTGGGATAACCTATGGCGGCTCGGTGAGAAGTCTTACAGAAAGTAACATGTCTCGGCGACAGTGTTGGAGCTTTCGGGGAAACCCTTGGGTGATCGGTAAGAAGTCTTACCGATAGTAATATGTCTCACTGACTCAGAGTAACTTGAGGATCTCGGTGAGAAGTCTCAGCGATGAAGGATTTTCTTGGCGACAATGTAACACTCGAAGACATCGGGGAGACCCTTGGCCGAAAGACTTGTTTCGATATGATGTCTCATCGAATATCGGAAGTCTTGCTGACAACATGTGGGGTCATCAGTTCGGTGTGACTCTTGGTGAACAGTTGTTTCGGGATAACATGGAAGCCTCGGTAAGAAGTCTTTCCAAAGGTTGTTTCTCTCACCGATAGTGGAACACATCGATGTGACTTAAAGGCTTTAGTATGAAGTCTTGGTGAAAGCGGTAAGTTTGGCCGACAAGATAGACTCGGGGTGACTTAGAACTTGCGGGGTGATGTCTTGGCGAAAGGTGTTTGTCTTGCCGATGGGAATCCTGTTGTCGGTATGACTCTTTGACTTCGGTATGACCTCTCACCGATTAGCGATGGTCTGGCCGATGCTTCTTGGATGTCGGCATGACTCTTGGCGATTCTTCAGAGATCGGTATAACATGAAGCTTGTTGTGACGTCTTGGCAAAAGATGATAGTCTTGTCGATAGAAGGATGTCGATAGGAATACAATGGGTTTTGGTATGACTTGATGACTTCAATATGATCTCCTAGCGAATGTGGAATGTCTGGCTAATAGTGACATCGGTATAACATAAAGGGCTCAATATGATCTCTCAGCGAATGACTAAAGTCTTGGTGACTAAGGAACACTTCGGAATGACTTATGAGCTCAGTGGAACCTCTTGCCGATGGAGACGACTCTTGGCGACAATGTGTAATCTAGTCTTGTGGCATCGAGGAGACACTTCTAGTGTCTCACCGACATGCGACACAAGTTGATCGTTGTTGACCGAGTGAAGACTGTCCAACGTGGTGTGATGTGGACAAATCTGAGAAAGCAGAAGTGAACCATTTGTTGAACCCTTTCTGTGTGGAAGTTGGAAAAAAAAAGCATGAGGAAGTGGAAACATCAATAGAGGTTGGGCTGGATGATCGACCATTGTGATCCGGTAGTTGAAAACGAACGGATTCATAGTGCCTGAGTGACAGAGTGTTGGTAAGAGTACATGAAGATCTGAGAGAGAGAGAGAACTATAGAGTAAGGACCGAGTGGCTGGCCAAAAGGCCGAAGCCATGAGGTCAAAGCAAAGGATTGAGAGGAAGAGTCAAGCTGTTGAAATCTCTCGTGATCCTGATTGCTTTGGTTGATCTCTCAGGAATAGTTTGCTACCAGTTGTATCCATAATGAACAAGATGTAATCTCTGAAAAGGCTAAGAGCCTGAAATTGTATTGTAACCGTTTAGTTGCTGAATAATACAATGGCTCAATCTTTGGAGTGTGGGGTTTTTTATTTGAAAGGATTTTCCCCACGTAAAGCTTTACCAATGTTCCTAGTTTTGTTTCATCTTTCATGTCTGTTGGTTCGTGTAGTAGAATCTGTTAATGCTTGCTATTGAATTTACATGTATTTCTCTCAGATGGATCAATGTGGGAAATGAACTGTGTCTGTTCCGCATTTGGACATAGTTGTAAGTGTCTTTGAGGCAACCTAATCGAAATGAAAGTTACTGAAGGCATTACTGTTTGGAGTTTTCACTAGATACACTCCTAGATTTCCTTACAAGTGGTATCAGAGCCTTCTTCTGGTTGTTGGTTCTAGATATTTCTCCTGTGAAGATTTCTTAGCTTGATAGGCTGGAAGAAATCTGGAGGAATGGAGCGATATTGATCCTTTGATGGTGGAAACCTTGGTGGTATTCACGAGACAACATGTAGCTTGAAGGATGGTGGGAGATGGAAAAGGGAGTTGATCATGTTACGATCGTGTCTCTGGTGGTAGAGAATTATAACAACTTAGGTATGAGGTGAATTTTTCCTGCATTGGGTACATTATGTGATGAAAGCTTTCATATTGGTATTGTCTATGTGATAGGCTCTGGGTGATATGGAGAAGCCTAGATTGTTTCTGAGTCATGGAAGAGTGCTTATGCTAGGTGGTGGTTCTGGTGTTGGAAAGCAATGTTTCCTATTAACCTCGAATGCTTGAAGGCTATGGAGTTAATCATTAGATGATTTGCAAGCTTCTGAAATAGCCTTTCTCTCTTTCCCAGATGCATGTACATGGTGGTGGTTTAAAGTTGGCCTGAAAGGGGCATGGATTCTTTTGAACTGTTGTTTTCTTTCTAAGGATGATTTGTACTTGCATGGCTTTGTGGTTTTGTAGGTTTTACACAGTTAAGCAAAACTTGTGATCATGTGGAGTTGCTGTTAAGCTATTGTCTATACACTGGCCTTTTGGGGTGTGGCTGGATGAGATAGTTGTAGGTTTGCATGCATGCTTGGTGCATGGTTTTGAGGAGGTATGATTCTTTCTCTGCATGGGAGTGTTGGTAAGTGTTTTGTCACTTAGCATTCTTGTGGTAATGCTTGTGGGTTCCTTGATTATGGTGCTCATTGTGGACATGATTGGAAAATCAGATTTGGCATGATCTGGTGTTTGAGTCATGTTGCCCACGTGGTTATTCTCTTTGAAATCTTAGTGTTGCAGTTTTCAATGTGATAATGGTTTTGCATGTTCGATGGTTGTGATCTATGAGTTATGCGGTTGATGGATTAGCTACCCATTGGCTGCAGTGAGATAACTTGGATGTGGACTGTCTTTATCCATGAGGTTGATTCATTGATGGTGCAGATTTGTTAGCTGGCCTTGTCTATGGTCACTTGTGCATTGGTGTGATTGTTTTGAGATGAGAGGATGGATATTATTGAGTACCAGAATAGTCAGTTATGGGAGCTTGAAACATTTGGTCATGATGCTTGGAAAGCTTGGGTGTCACGTTTCAGTGGGAGCTCTAGAAGTGACTGTGGATTCATCACATGGTGGTGAATGGTCTTCTTTAGTGTTGCAGAAGGGTTCTTTCGCTTTTGCATGGACATTATTTGAAGATGTGCAACATCTTGGAACCATGGAGGATCTTTGGAGTCTTTGGCTAAGGTGTTGGTGGTGCTTGACAGGTGATGTTGTTCTTAAGTCTATTTGCTTTATGTCATAGTATACTCTTGTTTGTGCACTGGAGTTTTGGCATTGTGCATTGTACTTAAGACAATGGAGAAGTCACTTGAAGCATGGTATCTCCTATGGGGATATGTAGATCATGGTGTCATGATAAGTTCTTGGTTCATATGTTTGGAGCTTTGACAGTGGTCTGGTAATTCTTTGTGTATTGAGTGCTTTGGTTATTTGCTTGATACTTCGTGATAGTGCAGTAATGCAGTTGAAGTTTAGCATGGGATGATCAATTGGTAGTACTCATGGATACAT
>VDFB02165699.1:0-67676 GCA_007258455.2 Sequoia sempervirens | reverse complement strand
TTTGACCGGTGAGAGGAGGATCAACAAAGAGAAAGCGACGTGGATTTGCTTTGATCCCAGGAGCATTCAAAGCAACTCGGCAAGGAGGTTCAAAGGTGGACACGAGGACCGGGAAGTTAATGTTGTAGTTGTGAAAGATCAAGGAGGTCATTCATGGAGCAACTCTTCACCAACATGGACAACAGGGATTCACTTGAATGCAGCATTAACTTCATTCGAAAAGATCTAAGGGTAGATTTTTTTGAAGGCTGATATTTTTGTAAGCCCTAGGGGGCCGACATCACTTTTGTATATAGGGCATTTTTGCCTCTTTTGTAGGCAGTTCTTACTTGCATATTTTCTGCTTTGTGACTTCTGAGAGTCCTTAGAGGAGAATACTAAGTTTTGTAACTCATTTGCAGACATTATATGTATAGTTTCACCTTTGGAGATCAATAAAGAAAGCAACTTCTACCTTCTCAGTTATCTGTTTCATTGAGTTTGTTGAATGATTGATAAATTTACACGTGAGTTTCTTTTATTCCTTGTTAGTTGTCTCATTAATAGCACTTTTAAGCAGAGGAGATGTGTATATTGCAGGTTATAGGTTATGTTAGTGATGCAAACAGTTTTAGTTGTGAGGAGAATTTATCATCCTTCTGGGACTGTATGTATTGTAGCTTTCTTATAAAACATTTATGCAATATCATATGAGTATTGAGTTGTGCATATCAACTTTTACTAGTTGATTGAAAATTGTGTGTTAAGCAGTTGTTCATGTTTGAACAAATTTGGTGTACCACCATAGGAGTAGTTTCCAATTTATGTATTCCTTCTCCCTTTATCTCACAAAGATTAGTAGCTTAGGTGATAACACAAAGGAATTCGGCCTTCTTCAGAGGTTGACCTCTGTTTACAAGAAACCCACATCTTTAGAGGTCTTCCCATGTTACACTGAGGTGTTGAATTTTATATTCTGGCTGTGGTGTACTGTGATAAAGAACTATACACTAACATTATATGTGAGTGGGACTGAATTAACTAATCCGCCTAACTCTCCATTGTTGATTTTGTCTCCGTGGAACTGATGTGCATCTCATTATCGAGGTCTCGCTTGTCTTCAAGGAGGAAGTGATCATTCATCGCTTTGAAATCCTATTTAGCTTTGAGAACCCAATTGTGAGTAATATTAGAATAACATGTTGAATGCCAAGAGTCCCATTGGTTTTCAAATTTCTAAAATTTCAGTGCCATACCTGTGACTAAGAAAGAAACCATGAAACCTGGATTTTAAGGAACTTAAGGACGAGCCAGTGAAGACACTCGCTAATTAACATGGGCCAATCAAAGTGTTCCTTATTTTTGATAATCCAAGAAAAATGACATAAAACATCCACAGTCGAAAAATATTAGCTTCCTCGTGACCTGTAACCCGATTGAGCAAAGTTATCAAGATAGCAACTTCATCCTTGAACTCCCCATGCCCAACCTTCTTTGGCATGTTTGTCTTCTACTCTTTTAACCACCTTTGAGCAACCTTTTTCTGAGATATTTCTTTGTCTCCGTACAATATCTTGTCACAATCCTTGATGACTATGGTAAAATTGTCTAAGTGAGGAGGAATAGCAAAGCACTTCTCAATGTCCCTTGGCTTGAGGCTGCAAATGACTCTCCCATCAGCTGATCTGATTTGTCTTGTGGATGAGTCGTAGTGCTTTATATATGCAAGAATGATCTCGAGATCAAAAACTGTAATAGGAATAGATGTTGTTGCCAACAACCCGAAATGCTCAAGATTTTTCGCTATGGTGCTGCTAATGCCTTCCAACGTGCTCAGTTTGACCACTGGATAGACATGACCCAAGTCTGTATTGAAGGTTTTCAAAATATCGTGCACCGAGATCGATTTGGACTTGTAATCTATAAGGTTGAATTACATTTTGAAAATATGGATTTTTGATTGTAAAGTCGGATATGTTTGGATAACTTTTAGAAAAAGCTAAAAAAAGCTCTGGATGAGGCTAAAAATAGCTAGTGGCGGGAAAAAAAATCAATTTTTTTTCTTCTGAAATGTGGGTTTTGTAGAGAATTGAATTCTAAGCAAACCCAGATGATTAGAAATTCGAAAAAATGAGTTTTAGCTAGGCATGCAAAGGATTTCCAGTTGAGAACTATAGGGGTTTTAGGGTTTCTTGAGGGCAATTTTCCCAAGAAACCCTGGCACATGGGTTTTGTAGGCAATGAAATTCTAAGAAAAACCAGATGATTCAATTTTGGAAAAAGTGAGTTCTTGGCTCACATGCAAAGGAATCTTTGGAAAAAGCGTAGTGCTTCCAAAATGGAAGCAACGGGACAATTTTCTCGAAAAAAATCTAAGACATGGGTTTTGTTGCTGACACTGAAATATGTGAACCTAGATGATTAGATTCTAAAAATTCTTCCATTTACTTTGACATGCGAGATAAAACCTAAGACAAGAATAAAATAATTTTAGAGATAGAAAATAAAAGTTATTATTTTGCCTATGAAAATGTTGCCTATGCTTAAATTGAATTTGATGAAGTTTGCATGCACTCCAAAAATGTAGTCTGAAAAATGTATCTTTTGAACAATTTGGACCTGTCACTGTGAAGAAAACTGAAAAATATTGCTTAAAGCACCTTCAGCTCTTTGCTGCTCAAGAAAATACGTGTTTGTTGCTACCTGTGATGTGAATAATAGGCGCCAATATGACTTAAATAAATTAATTCAAGTCTTAAGGTGTCACAATATGCAAGAAATTCATAAATTTAGGCGCCAACCTTTGATTGGACCTCAAAAATGCACACCATCTTCTATTTGGACCTTTAACTCAGTTAACTATATGAAAAACTAGTCCTAAATTGGGCGCCACCTCCAAGTACTTCAATTAACTGTACATGCAAAATAAGTCGCCCCTTTGCAAGCAAATATTAAGTCCAGTTGAAGTCGACTAATTGAAAATTAAATATTATTTAAATTTAGTTCACAACCTCCACATTTTTAGGGTGACTCATGCACTTGAGTTGAAAAGTTAAACTTTGACTTCTAGGCATCACTTTTCTAGAGTTACAAATTTTCTTGAAAATTTCTTTTGCAAACATCACTAGATCCCATGTTTGATCACTGATTCTAATTGACTGATGTGTCCAAAAGACTAGCTGACAATTTCATTGAAGAGCAAGATCAAAACTGACAAGAAACTCCTTGAGGCTGCAAACCCAAATTCTGAGATCTTATGCTTCAAAATTCAGGGCACCCTTGGCCTCTAGTGGCGCTTTTGGCTTCAGACTTAAGTCAAATTTTTCATCATTTTGAAGGTGATTTTGACCTCCCTTGATCTCGCCTCCTTTGGCGTTTGGCCAAACTTTAGAATTGATTAACAGACTCACTACGGAGCTAGCTTCATTTTTCACAAGAGCTCTTGGAGAGCACTCTTCCCAAAAACATCATTTGCTAGGTGAAAAACATGGGCACCCCTGGCCTATAAGGGTGCTTTTTCTCCCAAAGAGCCATTTTTCATCTCCTTCATTTCCCATTCAAACTCTCATTTCAGGTGCTAGACAGATCTTTTAGGTTGGCTGGTATGCTCATCGCGAAGCTGACAGTATTCCGGAGAATTCCTCTTAGAAGTGACAAATCTTAGAAAGTTGATCTAGGCCTCTGAAATCTACGGTGCCCCTAGCTAGTAGGGGCTCTTTTGCTCCAGAGTTAGAATTTTTTTGATGATTTTCACCTCGGCAAAATATCCCCTCTGAGACGAAGCATCATCTTGAAAATATCTTGCCATAGATTCTTCATTTGAGCATTTTAAGCTTAGATTTTGACACCTGGTATCTGGCCATCTACCATTCACAACCTCAAAAGTCTTAACTTTCCACCTAAAAAAGTGAAAACTACCCACCAAACTTAAACTTACTTTTAACTAAATCTGACTTCACCATTGTGATCCTTAAATGAAATAAGCCAATCAAAATAATTTTCAGTCAATTCTAACAAGGTTCAATTTTTAGGGTTTTTGACCTAAAAATAGGGGTCCAAAAACCCTAATTTTCAATTTCCAAATTTTACCTATATCTTCCTGACATCAAACTGACTAAAATCCCATACTTGATTTTCCCAAAAACTATGTTTTGATGACACTTTTACAAGGTTTATACTATTTTAAGCAAAATGCATTAGTGAAGCAAAAAATTTGGTTTGTGTACAACAACTAGCAAGAAGATATCCAAATTTATCCTCAATTATATCATATGCCAATATGGTGTCCTGCAATCCATTATTATAAATAATGGTCGTCCCTTCAAGAACAAGGATGTTGGTGAATTATGCGGGAAATTCCACATTCAACACCACTTTGCCACTCCATATTACCCCTAAGGTAACAACCAAGCTGAGGCATCTAATAAAAACATCATTAAAATCCTAAAGAAGACTACCAATGACATTGGTCATGATTGGCAACTCCAACTCAATCCCACCTTATGGGCCTACCATACTAGCATCCATACTCTCATAGGAGCCACTCTGTATTCCCTCACCTTTGGTTTTGAAGCTATCCTTCCAATTGAGGTTGAGTTACCTTTCTTGAGGGTATCCATGAAAGGGTTCATTGATGATGAAGAATATTATGTATCTAGGTTGCATGAGCTAGAGTTTTTATAAGAGAGAAGAAAGAATGCATTGGTCCACCTACAAGCCTATCAAAATGGTCTTCGTCACAACTACAATAAGAAAGTCTGAAATTTTCAACACTTCAACATTGGAGACTTAGTCCTAAAGGAAAATTTGAGAAATCAATTGGATTGTGAGAAGCCTAGAAAGTTTGAGCCTAATTGGTTGGGTCCTTACATCATAACAGTAACATATGGATCTGGTGCTTATCAACTTTCTACTCCTAAAGGTGAACCATTACTGGAGCCTATCAATAACATGCACCTTCGCAAGTACTATACCTAGCTTTCAGAGAATCCCATGAAAAGTACAAAAAATATAAAAAATATAAAAAAATTTGTCACTTTGATGAAAACCTAGCAAACATGCATCTTGTGTGACCACAAAAACATAAAAAAAATGAAAAAATAGTAATGAGAAATAATCCATCCAATAGTGAAAACCGCTTCAATGGTGCTTTGGATAAGTGCCATGGTGAAAACCTAGAAAACAAGTGTCATGTGTGGTTAGTCTTTGCTCCATTCCCTACCATCATTCTATCTGGTTTTCCACCTTCACCCATAATAATCCATGCATTCACCTTCATGCTTCTTCATTCATCCATTATAATGCTTTATTTTCCTTCTCACGGCCTGTGAACAATTGACAATCCACACTTTTCACTTTCCATTCTCATTTCTAATAAATTAGTCTTATACCCGACTGGGGGAATTTCCTGGACTTGGGTTTCATATGGGATCCTAGACATGGTTCAAAACAAAACATCCAAATACAAAAAAGTCAAAATATTCCAAAAATACAAAAAAATCAAACGTGTCAAAAATCCAAAAAAGTCAAATAACCTTCAAAATCTAAAAATAGTGTTAGTCGTGTCAATTTGAGTCAGTCAAACTATGATGTCTCTGCGCATGTTATATAGGCAAGGCCATCATTGATGAGTCCCCGAGGCACTAGGTTAGTCCCTTAGGGTTTGTCGAGTCGAGTCAATCATGGTTCACTCCATAATAAATTATCCATGGTCAAGGTCGGTCGAACTATAATGTCTCTGCACATGTTACGTAGGCAAGGCCATCTTTGATGAGTCCCTGAGGCGCTAGGTCATTCCCTTAGGGTTTTTCAAGTCTATCATGGTCCATTATCATCCATCTCATAATAAGTTGTCCCTTGCTAAGGTTGACACTTTGATCAGACACAAACAAATATCTAAGCCTCAACCAAATCATGAATTAACTGACTAACTATCCAACTAGTCTTCAATCCAAACAGATTTGTTTCCTAATCATCAATAACCATCAACACCTACCAGCTATCAATGGTCTTATACGAGAGGGGATATTGTCGAAACCGGACTCGATGTCCTATACGACTTGCCTCATTTCTTGAAACCAGACCCAATCCTATCATTTGTCTTATACAAGATGTATCCTTCTTGAAACTATACATCATCATTTATCAACCCTATCATTTTCCTTATATAGGTGGTTGCATGGTCAAAACTAGACTCGATGTCTTATATAGCATGCTCCCTTTCCTGAAACCAGACATTATCAATCAATCAATCTTATCAATCCTATCAACAAATGCTCATCTATTGGCAAAAGATTTATATGGTTGTTGACTCTGTTGGTCTAGTTTGTCATGACTTTCAATTTATCGTAGGTCATTTTACTAGCCACCTCAAGGATGTCCCAAGAAGGATTTAGAGGAGTGATGATGGATCATGACCTATTTTCTCTTTGATTGGTGTTTGCACTTTGCTTTGGAAATATGACTAGGGCAACTAAGTTCCGTATGTGGGATTAGTGTATCATTTGGCATAATCAAACATCCTATGCAAGTTAAAGGTCATCTAACACTTTCTTGCATTGGGATCACCATACCTTGTGGTTGCTTATGTTACATGTTCTGACAAGGTTCTATCGTTACAAGTATTAATTCATGTCACTCCTTGTTTGTTATGTGTCTGTTTTGCAAGTGGTAACATTGCACACCCTGATCTATGTCATACCATGGTGTTCATTAGCCATTGCCATAATTCAATGCCCAATGATGATAATCATCCAAGCCTAATAGCTATCAAGAAAAATATCAATCCCTCTTCATTCGGCTAACTCCATACTAACATCTATATCCCCCGCGCTAAAGCTTCTTCTATTTATCATCGCAATCATCCTGATGGTGTCCCATGACACACAAAAATAACCTACATATGCAATCATGCTAGAGCATCATAGGTGATAGGAGGTTGGGTGAAACTTTCACAGTTTCATTCCCTATGTCTTGTTAGAAGACTTTCAAGGTTTTTTGCTCCACCACCTTAACCTATAGGTCCCCTTCTCATGTTTAGGTACCCCTGGTTCTCCTAGCCAACCCCACTATCAACTTATTCAACCAACCAAGTCAAACTTGGTGCCAAAGCCCTAACTCTTCCTTAGCCCTTAATCTGCCCTAAAGACTAACAATACCTCAACTCTCAATTAGACCTTGCAGGGGTGTAGAGATGCCTTCAATAGTTTCAAACCATCCTCCTAGGGTTCTTGAAGGTTCACCACACTCCACCTTTTCATTGCTTTCACCAAACCCTCATCTAGGGTTAAAAAGGCTACTAGCCCAAGAGCCCCAATTAGGCCTCCATCTCTGAGAAAACTGGTCTTTGCTCAAATATTTCCCAAGAACACCTCATTCTTTCTCTGAGTTCCTTGGTTCAAATGCACACCTCTCAAATATTTTTGAGGTCTTGGGCCTTTATCAGCCATACAAAGCCACAACTTGAAAATGGGCATAAACTAGGGTTTTTAAGCCATTTTCTGGTTTCCTTCAATCTGTCAAGCCTTTCACCCACCCAATGAGTTAGTGGAACCTCCTCCTACTTACCAAACCTTGGTAAGACCTCCCCCTGCCTTCTCAAAAAAGAAATACAGCAAGAATCAATCACCCCTGCAAGTTAAGTGCTTTGCACTCCTTGTCTTCCCTAGCCAGACTCTTCTTGGCAAGCCTAGGGAAAGACTTTGCTGATAGCTCATGTGCTCACACCAACCCTAAAACCTACCATATGTACACACATGGAGTCTAGTCACTATTCCCAAAGGGCCATACAATTTGTACGATGGGAAAGTGATCTAGCACTCCATTCTTTACAAATTGTCTGGTTCAGACCAGTAACAGGGTTAAAATGAACTATTTACAAACAATGATTGAAAGAGAAACAAAAGGACTAAAATATGGAACAATAAGCTTGATAAAACATCAAACTACATCCTCCACAAAACATAGTAACAACTTCAATCCATTAAAGCTCTATTATGAAGCAAAAATTAGAAATAACCCACAAAACACTGTTTTTCTTTCAACTCACAAAATGTTTCCACAATACCAATACTTCCAACCCTACTCTCAGGTCAAGGCACACCTTAAATATGGTTCCTCAATTAGTTATGCTCCCTTGGTCGGACATATTAGTTACATAATGGCAAGAGTTGTAAAATGTACTGTGTTTTTCAACTTTTGCCAAATTTTAGAAAACTAAGATGAGTTTCTAAACTTTTCCATCCTTTCACAACTTCTATCCTAGAGATAAAACACATCCCTAAGCTATCTCCTCAACTCAATGGTCAACATGACCCTCAAGATAACAAAAAAAAAATTCATCTCACTGAGGTTCGGAGACCCACCATCTAATTAGCATATTCATCTAATCCATCATAACATAGAGAATCATATATAAGCATAAACCATACATTATACATCCATAATACATCATAACATATAAAATCACCTTATAATCATATAAATGCATCATAATCCATCGTATAAACATATGAATATAACATAAACATGCATCATGTAGTCATTGCCAAAATCATGTATCTCATATATATATCAAAAAAATGGTGTCATAGTACAATATCATGATGTATCCCCAAAATGGAGCTCACAGGTTCAATAAAAAATATTAGTCTAATACATATCAAAATAGGTCTAGCATGTGCTACCCCTATCTCTCGATGGAGATGGTCCTAGTGAAGGAGGCTTGTCCTGTCGCTGTTAGGATCCTGAGGCCTCGTGTCTTGAACTTGTTGGTCATTGATACAAAGATCGTCTAAGCTATGAGATTCCCCCACCGCTCTAAGATTGACGAGAGTGAGACCTGCTCTGACTTTGGCTCTATAGCTCTATTTCCTCTCTGCTGTTGGCACCAAACCCTCATATAGATCTCTGTAGTATTGGGCCTCCTATCCTGCGTAAAATAGTTGTTGCCCTAGAATGGCCACAGGTCCACCGACAATCAAAATAAAATCTAGAGACCATTGATCGGCCCTCTGTTCTCTTCCCACTGCCATGTCTCACTCAGTAGTCAACCTATCCACCTCTACTTGTAGCCCATGTATTTGAGCATCTACAGCCTGAAGCTACACCTATAGAGCTGTGACCTATGGATCGACTAGCCTATCTCCCACATCCTCCTCCATGGACTCTAAGATGGGTACATCCTATAAGCCCTCACCTAGGCCCTTACCCATTACGATATCCTCTCACTTCTCTCTCTCCTCCTCCTCGACATCATCACCTCCCATCCCTCCTGCTCTATCTCTGGCCTAGGACCCTCCCCGACTACCTCCTCCCTGATAGGTGATAATTGTCTAGCTGCTCTCTATGCACCTGGGTCCCTGCTATGCCGACCCCTGTCACCTCTACCTCCCCCACCACCATCTCCACCATCATCCCCTCAACCACCCTAGCCTCTATAATCTCCTCTCCCCCGTCCTCTATCATGGAATTTTCCTCGTGGACCCCTCCCAAGCCTCTCCACTGGTGTAGGTTGATATGGACTTGTATATGGTGTGGGCCTATGCTTGTCCCACCAGGCGTCATACTCCTTAGTCATCTCGACATCTGTAATGTTTATTGCAGCTCCCCACTGGGCTGGTTATAAGGCATCAATATCCTGCTCTGCCACCTTTACACTAATCAGGGGTCCCCACTGAGAAACCTCTTACATAGATCTAGCATATTCTACTATACCAACACGAAGCCCCCTGTCACTCCTTGAACTAATGCAACATCTACTCTAGAAGACAATGCTCAATGATATGATGTGACTAAATGGTCCTCCTAATCAAGTACCGTGCTTGCCAATAGTAGGGTAGGTGCTCGCCATCATAATCCCATGGCTAACAATGGCAGTATGGTCTCCATGTGAAAGAGTCCAGAATATCAATGACATGATGCCAATACCCGATGTCATCGATTCTAATCTATGTTACAACTCCCCCATAAAAGGTACACATATGGTAATCCTGCTACAAGCTGTCTCTAAACGGGAGTCCGAAAGACAATAATATGCTCCCAAGCCCATACCATAAGTAGGGTAGTGCCATAACTGATAGACTATTCATGTCTGTAGACCACATCATGTAGCTGGAAGTAAATCATAGCAAGAAGGCACGGTCCCTAGGCATAGATAGTCTTATGAGTCATCATGCCAATCAACATCTCCCCACATCCAACAGGCAATCCGTGTCCTCGATGATCGGGTATCATGACCCCATCAATCATGGTGCAAAGAACCACGATGAACTACTCTTATCTATCAACCAACACGTCCCAATGGATCTCATACTCCTCCATGGCAAGCTCCACAATGTCTTCATGCTCAAAGGACCTCTAAATGGTAGCAAAACCATGGTCAAGATCATAGTCCACATTCTCTCCATGTGGATAGGAAGTCTCAAAATCCTCCAGACGTCCTCAAGAGTCACGGTGGCCTCTCCAGTGGGAAAATGAAAGGAACTAGTCTCTAAATGCCATCTCTCAGTAAGAGCTATCAATATGCCTTGATTAGCGTAAATCATGGGCATGAAAGTGACATGATATAGTCCTAGGGCATGAAGTTGATCCCTCTTCGCGTTAGTCAATTGATCTCGGATTCTAAAGGTAGATGGTCAACTTTCTCAGGTGTAGATAGGTGGGTATCTCACCTATGATCGCAAAAAAGCACATTATGTCATTCAGAAAGCCTACGCAAACCTATTAGACCTAGATCATAGAGAATTTTTTCTTGTAAATTGGCTCAAAAACCTAAGCAGTGAAATGCATCGCACAAATCAACACATGCAACTTACAAATGAAAATGTGTCAAACCATGACACACATGTGGGCTTTCAATCAAATTACGACATACAAATTAGCAGTTATGGTGCACATTAGCTCATGGGTCGCACAAATCCACAAATGTGACTCACAATATATCACATGCATCATTCCAAGTCATAATTGTGTCGCACGAAGTCACATGCGTTACACTTAACATTTGCGAGTCATCCCCCTCATAGGCGACTCTGCCGAACATTTGCGCCACACTGGACAAATGTGGCGAATTGAGCCACAAATGCAACGAATACGACAAAAGTTGCGACACACAATGTGCACCGCATCTGTTTGCTCAACTTCAAGCCTGAAATCTACCAAAATTCAACAAAATTGCAAGGAAAGAGAGGTATACATACCCCCACCTCTAAGCCCTCTAGCTGTTTGCAGGTCTGAACTCTGAATCCGTGGTGCGAGGTGACTGGTACAAGCGACATTCTGGCAGCAACTACGTAGCAAAATCACCCTCAGAGCTCACTATTCACTTAAATCAAAATGCACAAATGACCATTTTTACCCCCCAAAATTCTATTTATACCCCCTTAGGGTGGGATTTTTACCCTCTTTTTAGTTGGGTGCATCAAATGTTGAGTTCAAACCCTAATCCGAATGCCCCCAAGGTCCTAAAGCTATAAAATTTTGCTATAAATGCATTATCCACTATCAGGTTTGCTTATCAGAACAATTTCTCAAATTTTTCGAAACTCTTTCAAAATATGAAAAACTTTCCGAGGTGGCATAGGTCTATATCCTCTTCACTGGGGCATATTCTGAGCTAAATTTTTTTTAGTTTATTCTTTGATACAATGTTCAAATGACTTTACATTGTATCAAAGAGGGGCAAAATATAGAAACTGAAAAATGTCCTAAGCTTGCGAACGCCATTTTTTCACATCGATTTCCATTCTTCCCCACATAATTGAATAATTTTAATTATTTGATTATATTCTAAAATCGTATTCTTCTATTAATTGAATAATTTTAATTATTTAAATAATTCATTCCCCCTTTTTATTCTTCCTTTGATTAATTAAATAAATTAATATTTATTTAATTATGATACTAATGTTCCTTTCTCTCTATAATTAAATAAATTCTTATTTATTTAATTATTCATTTTCATTTTCCTTCTATAGTTAAATAATTATTTTAATTATTTAATTAATTATGTCACTAATGTTCCTTTCTCTTTATAATTAAATAAATTCTGATTTATTTAATTATTTATTTTCATTTTCCTATTATTTAATTATTCATTAGCTTTTCCTTCCATAATTAAGTAAATCTCATTTATTTAATTATTTCTCATTTTTCTCTCAACTATTAAATAATTAATTTATCTTGTTCCTCCACTTTTAATTAAATAGTTGTTTTTCAAATATTTTAATAAAACTCAACTTTTCCCTCTTTTACTATGATTATTCACTTTCCCTCCAAAATTAAATACTCCAACAACATTTTTTTCTTTGCCGTCATCTTTTATCTCAACTAACCGCCACCCTTAATAAGGTTTTATTACCTTTTAATCTCCACCGTCCATTTTTAACTAAACCCTATTTTTGCCCTAACCCTATTTCTTTCATTTTCAAGCAATCCTATCTATTATTCATCATTTAATCCTAGCCCTTCATTCAAATTGGGTTGTTCTATAATAAAGACCTATCCTTCTCATTTCAAGACTACAACCACTATCTTTGATATTTTGCTATCACTATCATCACGTTTATATTCTTGCATACTGAATCTGAGGACAAGCAAGCATATACAACAAAATGGAGAAGAGCAATAAGGTGATCTTCAACTATGGCATAAGAATTATGGTATTATTGTTTTATTATTTATGTTTCTATTGTGATTTGTACTTCATGGTATTATTAGGGTTTTAAGGCTTGAGTTTTAGGTAGTTGGTGTTTGATACTATTGATTCATTCTTTGTACTTTGATTTTACCCTATCCTACTGTATGAAGAACTTTGGTCTAAAAATTCTAGCTATTATATGAAAGAAGAGAGAAAAAACATATTTATTTACTTTTACTTTTTAATGAGGGGATAAACATATTTGAATAATTTTACTAATCTATTAAGATTGTACTTCATGGTATTACTAGGGTTTTAAGGCTTGAGTTTTAGGTAGTTGGTGGTTGCTACTGTGGATTCATGCTTTGTACTTTTATTTTACCCTATCCTACTGATGAAGAATAGGTCCAACATTTTTCTTCTCTATAATATTATGACAATTCTTCCGTCTAAAAATCCTAGCTATTATCATGAAAGAAGAGAGAAAAAACATATTTATCTACTTTTACTTTTTAATGAGGGGATAAACATATTTGAATAATTTTACCAATCTATTAAGATTGTACTTCATGGTATTATTAGGGTTTTAAGGCTTGAGTTTTAGGTAGTTGGTGGTTGCTACTGTTGATTCATGCTTTGTTTTCTAAAAAACTAGCTATTATCGAAGAAGAGAGAAAACATATTTATTTACTTTTACTTTTTAATGAGGGGATAAACATATTTGAATAATTTTACCAATCTATTAAGATTGAAAGCTCTAATCACAAGGTGTTCAAATAATCTTCTTTCAAGTTTAGAGTCAAAGATTGAAAGTTTCAATGCTGTCAAAATCACTTGAGATGAGATCCTAACTTCATCCCTTTAGAATGTCATGGTCCTTACATTCAATAAGACTTGATCTTTGATAATCTATTTTAAACCATAGTTGGTATGAGTTTTCCATAGTCCATGAAGTTACAATGTTTAGCTTTTGGATTCAATTGTGTGTATTTTAATGTCATAACAGTTGAATCCAAAAAAATACACACAGTTGAATCCAAAAGCTAAACATTGTAATCACTTAAACCATTCGACTTTATTGATAAATCAATTACTATGTAATACCATTACATTTATTTGGCATCAAGCAAATTCACGGCCAACAATTCACCGTGGGAAAATTCATCACATTAAAAGTTTGCGATTAATTTTTCATGGTGGTGAATTGCTAGTGGTAAATTTTCAAATTTTCCACCGTGATGAATTTTTGAGATGAATTTGTCATGATGATAAATTTTCCCTCCGTGAATTGTTGGTAGTGAATTTTCCGAGGTAAATTATTATCGGTTGTAGAGCTCATTTATTTTCATAATTTATTTTAAATTAAAAATATCCCAAATTCAAAGTAAATTCCCATGTGCCTCTCCATACAGGTTTGCAGATAACGGTATAACAGAGCTTAAATGAATGCATTGTTTTTAATTAGCATTAAGACAGTAGCTTCATAAAAGGTGGAGTGAAAGTACTGAACAAGTGACGTTACTTTTTTAAAATATTCTCCTAGCATGGGATACCTGACCACAACTTTAATGGGGCCGTAGCAACATGCACAATGGATAGAATATTTTACGCTATAAATGAATGCAACTTTGTGTGGGTTCAAAATAAAAAAATTAATAAACCAGAAATGATTAAAGCAGGTGCAGGGGACCCTACAAACAGACTAATAGAGTTAGCTGAGCAACTGTGGTACTGTATAACAAATACAGGTGGAGAAAGCACCAGGGCCCACTCGCACTGAATACAGTCTTATTTTGGCAGAGATATTTATGGTGGAAATACAATAATTCTTACATCAATCTTTTCAATTAGGTAGCTAAAGTTGTTTAAATAGTTGTTCAATCTTTATTGGTAAGTTTGTATGACTGATGGGAAAATTATGAGTCTCTCTTTTGTTGAGGACAATTGGGAATCTTGAAAAGATAAGGTAGGCATCATGTCCAGAATAATTTTGAAAAAATTAATATTTATAAATCATAAGTTGTTAGGAATGAAACTTCTCAATGAATAACTTTGTCAAAATGAATATTATCTACCTTATGAATTATATGTTATTTATGAAACTTATTTATAAAACAATTGTACAGAATATATTTTTAATAAACTAAGCTTTTTAGTTGATTTTTTGTTGTCTAGTGATTGAACTTGGTTTAACGGTGTCTCCAATATCTTCGAACCAACATCCTCATCAATTATTTTTAACTAATTAAACCATAACCCTTCAATACATTTTTAAATTTTTACTTATCATGTTTTGAATTGAATTGTGTGTATTTTTATGAATCAATGGATCAAACTCCATGATCCAACATTAGGATAATATGCATGATCCAACTTTTCTTCTCTTTGGTTGCATGCATATTATCCTCATGATGGATCATGGAGTTTGACCTGAAACGTTGATTCATCAAAATGCACACTGTGTCAATCCGGAAATTAACAATTCATTATTATGGACTGTGGAAACTTGATATTGTTAATTATCATATTTTTTCAATTTTAAAAAATGTATATTCCATTGACATATTATATGTTTAGTGTCATCAAAATTAGTTAAATTGATTAAACATAATTGATGAAGGTGTTGCTATTATTCCTTAATTAAACCTCTGCTAAAACTTAAACCCAAAAAATACATGAAGCGAATCTAAAGTTACTTTAAAAAAACAAAAAATTAATTAAATATATATACCCATACACAACAGTCTTAGTTGGGTCCCCAGTATCTTCTTTGATATCATTTAAAAAATAAAAATAAAAAAAGGACAGGGGCCATGACAATGGTGACGTACGGACATGCAGCCCGTGATATATTCAAAAACCTCTGCCACGTTCAATTATTATATTTGTATTGCTAGTGGCTTTGAGCGTACGTGAGTGTCTGCCCGCTATTCAAAAACCCTTTTAACTGTATTTCCATGTTGCAGAGATTCAAAAGCGCGGTTGAAGGAAAGCCGAAGCAGCTGATCAGAATGAATATGTGGGTATGGCTTTTTCTCTGTAGTGTTACACTGATTGGGTTTACAGAGGCTGTCACACTGGGTTCCGATGTGGAAGCCATGAAAGAGCTCAAAGACTCAGTGAACCCGAGTTCGATTCCAGCGGCCTCCTGTCTGAGTTCATGGGATTTCTCAGTGGATCCCTGCGACGCAGCCTTCAGTCAGCATTTCACATGCGGATTGCGATGCGCCGGAAATCCAGCCAGAGTGACGGAAATCACTCTGGACGCCCCCGGATACAATGGCAGCCTAACTCCGGCCATTGCCAAATTAACCGCTTTGCAGATTCTGGACCTCTCCAACAACCTCTTTGGCGGTCCGATTCCCTCGTCCTTCCAGAATTTGTCGTCTCTTCAACGACTTCTGCTCTCTCACAACCAATTTTCCGGCAACATTCCTGAGTCGGTGGGGGCTTTACAAAGCTTGGAGCAGTTATCTCTCGATAACAACATCCTCCAGGGTTCGATTCCTCGGGCGGTCGGTGGCTTAAGGAACCTAACCAGACTGGAATTGCAGGGCAACCGGCTGAGCGGCGATTTCCCCGACTTAAGCGGAGCACAGAGCCTCACTTTTTTGGACGCCAGTAACAATCTGCTCTCTGGTAACTTTCCGGCGAACGGCCTTCCGCAGCCATTGGTAGAGCTAAGCCTGAGAAACAATCGGCTTTCCGGTACACTCTGGCTAGATTTAGCAAAGCTTGACATGCTTCAGGTTGTGGACCTCAGCAGCAACCAACTTTCCGGCGATTTGCAGTCAGGGTTTTTCAATCATCCGTCGCTGCAACAGCTAACTCTGTCTCATAACGGATTTACTTCCGTCCAGGTGCCTGGAAATTACGGGACTAACAGTGATCTTATTGCTGTTGACCTGAGCTTCAACCAAATACGGGGCCCTCTCCCGACTTTCATGGCTACCATGCCCAGGCTCTCTTCACTCTCTCTGCAGTACAATTACTTCACAGGAACAATACCCTTTCAGTACGCATTGAAAGCCTCCTCGAGCTTGGCTGGCAAGGAGCCTCTGCTTCGCTTGTTTCTTGCCGGAAATTATCTCTTCGGCCAGATTCCTGCGCCCTTCTTCCACTTGTCGCCTGATAATGCACAGCTGAGCTTTGTGGACAACTGTCTGCTCGACTGCCCCGCTGCTTTCCTCTTCTGTCAGGGCGCCGACCAGAAAACGCAGTCCACCTGCAGATCTTTCACCCCGCTGATTCCTTGAAATTGCTCTACAAGCAGTGCTAAATTGTGTTCTTGTGTTAGAGAGCATTCATCATTGCTTCTGTAACTATGTTTTGTGTTAGAGCATACATCAGTGCTGCTATAACTATGTTTTGGGAAATACTAGTTTAAGTTATCTTTGCGTTATATATACACAATTGTTTGTTTTACAGGTATTGCTCTGTTTTCAATTTTTTTTTATAGATTCAAGAATTCTCATGGAGATCGACTGTCCTGCATCTTTCTTCCTCTGTCAGGGCAGCAACCAGTAAATGCAGTACACCTGCAAATCTTTCACCTTTCTGGTTCCTTGAAAGTGCCCTGAAAGGAGTGTTAAATTTTATAGTTGTGTTAGAGAAACAGTGAAGGTTGTATGTTTCCATACATCACAGTTTCTGTAACTATGTTTTGGGGAGAGCTCTTTCAAGTTATTTTTGTGGTACATATATTTTTCATTTTATTTTATGCATGCACATAACTGATCGTTCTACATTTAAAGAGGATCACTCTATCTGAACTTTTTGATAGTGCAGCTTTTCCTGAAAGCTTAAAGGACGGCAACTTTTTTTAAAAAAAATTAGCATTAAGTTGAAGAAGGCCCATGATTCATGCAACTAATAAGAAGCAAAATTATTCTCAAAATTAAAAAAAAAAGTTTAACTGACTTTTTGGTTTGACTGGTAGTTTCCAACAATTTATATGATTAAATCTAAAAAACTATTGGTAAAATTATTATGGACTGGAAATTTCATGGTTTGATTGATTGGTAGTTTTTTCAATGAGTGAAGTATTTATAATGGTGATTTTTTAATGGAAACAAATGGATAATATAGAGAAGAGCATTTCTATGTTTATATAGTGGATTATAATATTACAAGGGAGTAGGGACTAGATTGTCTAAGTCGCATAGGAATCAAAACTCAATTGCACCTTTAGAGGATTTGAATTTTGTTGGATGACATAATGAATGAACATGTTATCATCTTCACTAGTTGAGCTCAATCAATTGAGTCGCAACCTTTTGGTGTTATGGTGAAATATGAATGACCATGTTATTTCCCATTTAGTTATATGCTTTGTTTGAGTAGAATGCCTTGATACATTTACATATTAAGAAAAGTTGTAATTTTGTGCAAAGTTGGCCTCTTTTTATTTTTTTGTGCAAAGTTGGCCTCTTTTTGCTCTTCCATTGATTTGTTTTTACACATTATAATATATTTATATCCCATCTTATCCATACCTATATGCATTTCGATACATTTACCTAAATAATGGTTTAATTATGCTTATTTATGCACATATTTTGGTACAGTTATTGACCACCTTGATATAATTGTTTCTATGTCTTGGGGGTCATTTTTGCAAATGAGAAGTCAACCTTTCACTTATGAATTTGGCCCTCAAAAATTCAAAATTCAAATTTAAATTTGGTTGAATCTCACCTAGTGTTAACACAAGTTTGTATGATTTATTACAATGTCCTTGCATTTAAATGCATTCATTACACATTGTCAAGTATCCTCTCATCCTCTCTCATCCCAAGGATTTGGATATTTGGATTGGCACACGAAATTAGATCTAGATCTACATAGTCATCCTAGTTTAGCATTTGCATGAGTAAAGAGTTTTCTTCAATCTTTTACCTAACTTTTCTAAGGTTTGACCTAGGTGAACATGTCCCCTTGTGACACAATGACAATCCTTCAATGATAACTTTTTAATAGCACTAGTTTCAAAAAGTAGAAAGGTAGAGAAAACAAAGGCGAATCAAACAAACCAAGAAGCAAAGGTTTGCAAACTATTTATCATTTTGTAGTTGTATGACATTTCCATGAATACATATCTAACCTAGATCCATTGATCCATGGACTCAACCATCTACAATGTAGACAATATTTTTTTATCTTGGGACAAGCTATATATCATCATATTCTATTTTTTACCTTGAGGCATCTAGATTTCAATGTCATAAGTTAGACTTTGTTCATTCTTTAGACTTGAGCTAACTATCTTCATATGTTACATTTACTTTCCATATTAACATTTATTATTTTTTGATGAAGGGTAAAAGGGAGGTTTTTGAAAGTGCCCTAACTCTTATACCAAAAAAATATAGAGAACAACAACATAACAATCCAATTGTAGTGAAACTGTAAAACAACAACAAGAAAACAAAAAAAACAAGGTCCAAGCTGCCACAAGACTAATATGGATCAAGAGTAGAACCATAGAAAGAGCATGAATAGAACAAACCCCAAGGAAGTTAGAGCTTGTTAAGAGCCACAAACAAATCCCACTCCTCTTCCAAAAGTTCTAAGTGCTCCTCCACAAAGGTTCTTTTGTCCTTATCTACCTCCTTCATTACTTTGTTTCCTCTAGTTCTCAAATTGGGTCGAGCTTGATCTAGAATGGAATGAGATTTATGTCTCTCTTGTAGAATTTTGATGATTTGGTAAAGTTCTTAATGGTGGTTTTATTGAGATCCACCACCCTTAGATTAGTTTGAATTTCAATAAGGTCCTACTCTAAAACTTCAATCATTTCATCTCATTTGGTTTTTTTTCCATTTTTAGTCTACTAATTTCTTCCATTGCATTCCATTTAGCCATTAAATAGATTTTCCAATTCATGTTGTTGATCTCAATGAAGAACCACTTGAGAATGTTATGGTGCAAAATAACATCTTTGTTCATTTCATTAGTTTTGTCAACAAGAAAATTCACAATTGAAGCCATGACCTCAAGAGATTAAGAGAGGCATGAAATATCAATAGAAAATTTAGAAGAGTCAAGGCATAATCCTTGTACTTTAGGAATTTTAGCATGCACATCAATGTCATCCACATCACACACTTTACCTTTCGCTTATTATTGTGTTTTCTTGTCTCCCCTCTATGACTTGCCCTCCACCATGGGGTCCTTTCCCATCACCTTTTTCCCCTTCTCCTTGGAAGGGACTTTAGCTCCTTGACTACCTTCACCACGACCCAAATTCCTTCTACTTTGATCCTCAGAATAGTAGGGATAGCGGAAGGACTATCTTATGAAGCAAAGTTAGGTTTGAGAGGATGGGAAAATACCATTTCTAGAGAGGACAAATGAGAATGGCATCTCTTCTTACAGGTATGTTGGGGTAACAAAGAAGCACAGTAATAGCTCCAAGCAACAATGACAAGTTATCATTTCAAGGATAAAGCATGTTTGATAAGAAAAATGATTAGAAATGGGTGTATGGGGCAACCTTTATTCCTCTATTGAATTCAAGAATAGAGTATTCAAAGTAGAATAAAAAAGAAGGGAGAGATCATCAAACAACTCTGACAAAAATGGCTCGACAAAGTAAAATGATAAGTATAAAAGGCTTGGAAGTGGCCCTCTAGTGTGATATACCTCATGATTTGGAGCACCACTTCATCCCAAGGATGAGGTAGAGAATACCTTGCATAGCTTGTTTGAATCCTTGTAACTTCTTCGCCAACCTTAAGAAATGAGCAAGTAACACTTCTTCCCTATTCTTGTGATCCATATAAACCTTCCTCCCTCCCATGGATATGTAGGACTAATCGCTAGCATCTCCCTTCAGATTTGGGACATGGACTAACCACCTCCTGTGGATAAGTTTATCTCTAGAATTTGTATTCGGTGTTAACAGGTCGATATTTTGGCGCAATGATAAACGTGTTCCAACAAATGGTATCAGATTCGGGTCATGGGTTTGAATCCCCTCGGGTGATGTTGAGGGGGGATTGTTGGACTAATCGCCAACATCTCCCTTCAGATTTGGGACATGGACTAACTACCTCTTGTGGATCCTTTTATCTTTGGCATTTGTATTGGGCGTTAACAGGTCAATCTTTTGGCGCAATGACAAACGTGTTCCAACAGGATAAACCAAAGATTTGGGCAATATTCTCCTTTTAAACCTCTTGTTTAAATTGTCAAATTCTTACCACTCTAGAGTTCCAATTCTTAGAAAACTCCACCAAAAGTGTTTTGAACCCATTAACCCTTTCCATGTAGTTGGAAAGCCCTCCCCTTTTGAGAAAAAGCCAAATATTGAGGATTCTTTTCACAGAATCACACGAGATGGGCTCCACTCAATTGAGATCCCCTCCCATGATAGGGGAAAGTTTTCTTAACCAAATACTTTTGGTTCCTTGTTTCCACCTTATTGCGCTAGGTCCTCACCTCCTATGCTAGTTTGAATTGTGTTCATTTCCACATCGATTCTATCAATATAACCATCAAAGCTTCTCAATTCTCAAAGAGCCTTCTTGATTAGTCCTCATTATAGTCTCAATTTTCATCATAGTATGAGGAGTAAGGACCCCTCAACCAAATACTTATGAAATATCAATTTTTCGTAAGTTATAAATCTCATGAGGAAGACCATCCTACCCAACCCACCTACAAGACTTAGTATAAGAAATTCCTCAATCAACATTTACTATTTTTATAATACTTATGCCCTCAAATTTACATACTTATTGGATCTAGGTTAACCTATGCTTATTTATATACTTCTTATTGGTTTAGCCTATATAACACTTAAGAAAAACTCATTTTCCATTTCATTTTTGGTGAACTCAATTGATCTTACATGACCTAGTTTTCCTCCAAGTTTCTTCATCAACATTAGGGTTTTTTAGATTTTACATCTGGGTGATCCCACAATACTGGTTTACAATTTTTGGCCAAACTGGACATTGAATCGATTTTTTCTAACTAAATCTTCCTTTCGGGCACCTATAGCGATTGAACCGTGAGGAATTTGAAGATGATGAAAACTAGTGATTTGTGACATTTTGTCTGTAGATTCTAAATATATTTTTTTCAAAAATTTTGGAATCAAATTGCATTTCTTTTCCCATCTCATTTGAAAACTAGTTTTTATTAGTAAACACCATTTTTAAGGAGTGATGCTCACCGTATACAACATAAATTTTTTTCTATGAAGAATAAAATTTATTTTTTTGAATTTAGATTTGTAACTACGATACCTAACCAGTTCATTTGGTTTCATATGGTTTCATTGAATATTTTTTCCTTAATCATGTTTTGAAGTCAAACCAATTACAATTTAGACATAGGACCGTGACACACAACATAAATTTTTTGTATGTATCGAAATTCAATTTTTTTTACTGGATCAAGGACATCAATACCTAGCCTGAACATATTTTTTAGAATTTTATTTTGATAATCTGCTATTTTTCCACATGCAGAACAAAGAGCTTGATTTTCGGTGAAAAACCTATGTTTAATCAAACTAAAAAAACAAATACATAATAAAACCAAAACATATTAAAATAATATTTGATGGATAGCTCGTTCTGAGGACTCCCATCACCCAGTTGGGTCTATGAAGTCTCCTCCATTTTCATCCTCAACTCGAGCTTTGAAGGGAAAATTTTTGCATAAATTTGGTGCCAAAGGGGGAGAAGGGGGGAGAAGGGGGTAAAAGGGGGGTTCGAATGAACCCAAGTTCGAGCGAACCCCCCTTGGAGGTTCGAATGAACCCAGGTTCGATCAAACCCCCTCTTGTAGTCAATTTTCCATTGCCTTCATCATAAAAAAATGTAAAAAAAGCGAGTCCCATCATTTAATATGGTTTGATCGAACCAGGGTCCATTCAAACCCCTTTTGGGTCTATTCGAACACCCCAGTTCGTGCGAACCCCTAAAAAGCAAATTTTTTTTCATAGGAGTGTTTTTGTAATTTTCCTTCCTCACTGGAATTGTAAACCAGTTTTGTGGGTTTACCCATCTCCGAGTTATCATTTATTTTAATATTTCTTAGGTTTTGATATGCATGTGTTTATTCATTTTCAATTAGGGTTTTGGTAGACATTATGATTTACCTCCCTTTCTAGCATCCTACGTTATTCCTATTATTATAACACGTATTAGGGCTTGTTCCTTGGCTAATTCACACACATTTATATAAAAAATTATGAGTTTCTATTGTTGGAAACTTGTGTTGTCATTGATGTCAATAGAACGTTGTTGCATTGATGTCAACCCTTGAGGAAGTAAGTGTGTTGGTTACATATGTTGTCATTAGTATTATCACTAGTGTAAACCTCTAATGTAGTAATGATGAGTAAGGATTGTGGATATCAACCTCTTGTGTGGTTGAGATGATGAGAAGGTGTTGAAGATATGGAGATGGTGTTTGTTATGCTTGGTTTCCAAGTTCTTTCAAATGAGAAAATTTGAATAAAAGAAATTTTAGTGTGACAAAGTGGTGTTAAGTGTTTTTCTCTACATTTCTTCTTGTTTGAATATGTGCTCATGTAGTTTGGATGTGATGATTAGAGGTGTTCTGAGGTGTTATATCCAAAGTTTCAGATTCTGGATCATATGGAAAAAGAAGTTGTGTTCACTAGTGTGTGAACTGTGAAGCAATGTTGTCTAGGAGAAATGAGATTGCTCTACATTTCTTTGCAGTGAAGTTTTTGGTGGTACAAATCTAGGAACATGCTTATAATGTTTGTATCTACCTTCCCTTGAAGTTTCAGGTCTTGAGTTGATCTACAAAGATGTTTGGTGTATTGGATGTTTGTGTCAATATGTCTAGTTGCACAAAATGAAGGTGTTCTTGAGTTTCAGGTGGTTGTGCAAAATATTCTGATGGTGTTGGAGTATTCTGAGATGTTATATGAATACCACAGAGTGTTGTTGTGTGGTCTACGAGATGTTTCCAGACCTTGAGAAGTGTGTTTGGAGTCGCTTGTTAGTGTTAGTATAGGTTTGGCTGACTTGGCATGCTAGCGCTAATTGCGAAGGATAATTGTTGTTTGAGGAAGTGTTGAGAAGCATGTTTGTGTAGATTTGGGTCCCAGTTAAGTAATGGTGTGGTTTGGCTTCACTTCTTTATATTGTGGAAGTGTTTGGTACCGACCTATTTGATATTACATGGTAGAGGTGTATACATTTCATTAAGGCTGACCTAATTGAGATTTTTTAGGTCATAGAGGGTATAAATGCAAGGTGAATTGTTGTGTGGTGTGAAAGATGCATCTATGACCAAGTGTGTTGATCTAAGTGCGAGCCTTAATGCCTATGACTTACTAATGCAGTGAGCAAAATGTGTCTACATTTTAGTCTATTTGATGAGTTGTTTGTGCTTCAGTGGAACTATACCTTTGGCATATGAGAGATGCATTGTTAGTAGTTCAAATTGGAAACAAGCTTTTCTTATCTTTCTAGGCAGTGAGCCTTATTGTATTTGGTGTTGCAATTCATATTAGTGAGCTAATCCTCATCGTGATTTTTCCCTTCTTGGGTTTTCCACGTAAATTTGGTGTTCTTATGTGTTTGCATTATTGCTTTACAAGTTTACATTCTGTTAATGCATGTTAAGTGTTTTCTGGTGGATAAGGGTTTAAGAACTAATGCAAATATGAATGTTAATGAGGTTTTACATTCTTTTAATGCATGTTAAGGGTTTAATGGTGGATAAGGGTTTAAGAACTAATACAAATCTGAATGTTAATAAGGGTATACAATTGACTCACCCCCCTCTTAGTTGTCTTGTGCATCTAACAATTGGTATCAAAGTTGTGGTTCCTAAGAAGAATCTTAACCACTTGAGGTAGATCTAGATGGCACACAAGAAAGGTGTCAAATCTCCTTTGTTTAATGGAACAAATTATACATACTAGAAAGCTAGGATGGAGTATTTCTTAGTCTCCCTTGGATTTGGTTTTTTAAAGTCTGTTGAAATAGGTTATATTGTTCTTGCAAATGGACCATCAACTGTTCATGAGATCAAGGCATACAAGAACAATGGCAAAGCAAGGAATGCAATCCTGAGTGGTCTTACTAACTCAAAACTTATGAAGGTTATAAGCCACAAGTCTGCTAAAGATGTCTGGACAAAGTTGGAAGGAATCTATGAAGGAGATTACAAGGTAAAACAAGCGAAGATGCAGATCTACAAAGCCAAATTTGAAGCTCTAAGGATGTCTGAAGATGAAGATATTTTTGCCTACATGCTCAAAGTTGATGAATTTGTTAGTGCCATCAATGGTCTTGGTGGAAATCTGGATGAAAGCGAAGTTGTGAAAAAGGTATTAAGAACTTTTCCTAAAGCTTATAGTCATAAAGTTTCTGCTATTGAGGAAGCTCAAAATTTGGATCATTATTCTGGAGATAAGATGTTTGGAGCTTTAACTTCTTTTGAAATGAGAAAATTTGGTCAAGATACTACAAGCAAAGAAATTGCTTTTAAAGTATGCAAAGTGGAAAAAGATGATGGATTAGATCCAGATGATATTGATGAGGTGGAAGAAAACTTTGTGAGGAGATTGAAAAAGGGTACTAGAAAATACAAAGGTAAGCTACCTTTCAAATGTTTCAAATGTGGAAAGATAGGTCATTATGCATATAAATTTCCAATCAAAGTTATAATGAAAAGAAAAATGATTATAAGTAGATGATGAAGAATCAAATTATCAGAATGAAGACAATGATGAATGCTTGTTCATGGCTCTAAATGTTGGAACTAATTCTACTAATCTTGAAAAATGTGTGAAGGAAAGTACTCCAAAAACATGTCATAAGAATGAAGACAATGATGAATGCTTGTTCATGGCTCTAAATGTTGGAACTAATTCTACTAATCTTGAAAGATGTGTGAAGGAAAGTACTCTGGAAACATGTCATAACATTGGAGGAACTATGTTGACTACTTTTCATGCTAGAGAGGAGAAGAATTACTGGATCATTGATAGTGGATGCTCAAATCATATGATAGGTGATAAGAGTAAGTTTGTTAAGTTTGAAAAGTATGATGGTGGTCTTGTTAAGTTTGGTGATGATACATCTACTAAGATCCGTGGAAAAGGTTCAATTAGTTTTTATGGAAAGCATAATACAAATGTTCTTTATGTCATGGGTCTCCGACATAATCTTCTAAGTGTAGGAAAAATGTGTAGCAAAGGATACAATCTTGTATTTCAGAATGGTGGTTGTGAAATCAAGAATGGAAGCTTCAATATTTTGGTTGTTGCTAGAACAAGGGAAAGAGGTAATGTCTATCAACTCAAAGGTAATGGTGCAAAGTGCTTTATATCTCAAACTAATGAAAGTTGGATATGGCATAGAAGAATGGATCACATCAATTTTGATAGCATGGCAAGGATAAGTTCTACTGATGTTGTGAGAGATTTACCAAAGATTACAAAGCCTATCAATGCAATCTACAAAGAATGTCAAATTGGAAAGCAAACAAAGGAAAGATTCAAGATAAAAGAATATTCTACCACATGTCCCTTGGAGTTAGTACATACAGATCTGTATGGACCTACCTATCAATGCAATCTACAAAGAATGTCAAATTGGAAAGCAAACAAAGGCAAGATTCAAGATAAAAGAATATTCTACCACATGTCCCTTGGAGTTAGTGCATATAGATCTGTGTGGACCTACAGATCCGTGTTGTGACAGGTATTTCATGTTATTAATTGATGATTATTCTAGAATGGCTTGGGTTACATTTCTCAAAGAAAAAATAGAATCTCTAGACAAGTTTAAAGCACTTAAGGTTATGGTTGAGAATGAAATGAATATGAAAATAAAATGTTTAAGGTATGATAGAGGTGGTGAGTTTACTTCAAACGAGTTCAACAATTTTTGTTAAGATCATGGAATAAAGAGGCATTTTTCAGCCCCTAGAACTCCTCAACAAAATGGAGTTGTGGAAAGGAAAAACAAAACAGTTCAAGAAGTAGCGAGGACAATGATGAAGGAAGCTAATCTTCTGGGTGTCTATTGGAGAGAAGTAATTCATACTACAGTCTACATTCTTAATAGAGGTCAAGAAAGAGAAAATAGCTCAAAAACTCCCTATGAGTTATGGTATGGTAAACCCCTTACTCTGAAACATTTCAAAGTTTTTGGAAGAAAATGTTATATCAAAAGAGATGAAGAAAACTTGGGAAAGTTTGATGAAAGATCTGATGAAGGAATATTCCTTGGATACTCTATAATAAGAAAGGCCTACTGGTGTTACAACAAGAGATTGAAGAAGATTGTTGAGAGTGCAAGTGTCAAAGTGGATGAAAAACCACATCAAAGTTTAGTACTGATTGAAGGATATGAATCTAATGAATCCCCTTGTGGTGAAGAAGAAAAGGCTGAAGAAAAAGTAAAAGAGTTGATAGTTGAAGAGGAAGAAGCTCTAGAAAAGAATCTTAAGACCCCTAAGTATGTGTCAAAGAATCATTTAGAAGATCAAATCATTGGAGATAAGAGAAAAGGTGTGATAACAAGGAGAAAAACTGAAATGACAAAGGAACAAGTAAACTTTTTACTTTATGAGGTGAAACCAAAAATAGTGACTGAGGCATGCAAAGATGAGAAATGGGTTAAAGCATTGAAGGAAGAGTTGGAACAGATAGAGAAGAATATAACTTGGGAATTGTTCCCAAGACCGACAAATAAGAATGTGATTGGTACTAAGTGGGTATTTCGAAACAAGCTAAATGAAGATGGAAAAGTTGTCAGGAACAAGGCTATACTTGTGTGTAAGGGTTACTCACAAGTTGAAGATATAGATTTTGAGGAAACCTTTGCTCCAGTTGCAAGAATAGAACCTATCATAATGGTTTTAGCTTTGCAGCACATAAAGATTTCAAAGCATATCAGATGGATGTGAATTATGTATTCTTGAATGGTGAATTGGAAGAAGTATACATTGAACAACCATAAGGTTTTTCAGTTGTTAGAAGATGTAAACATGGTATGTAGATTGAAGAAAGAATTGTTGGATTGAAGCAAGCTCCTAGAGCTTGGTATGCAAGGTTAGACAAGTACTTATTGTAGCAAGGTTTTAGAAAAGGTACTACATATAGCAATTTGTATTTTAAATTTGAAGGAGAAAAAATCTTGATTGTGATGGCATATGTTGATGAAATAATCTTTGGAGGAAATGAAGATATGTGCAAGACGTTTACAGAGGAAATGCAGAAAGAATTTGATATGTCAATGTGTAGAGAGATGAATTTCTTCCTTGGTTTGTAGATCAGATAATCAAAGAAAGGTATATTCATATCACAGTCTAAGTATGTTAAGGAATTATTGAAGAAGTTTGGAATGGATGACTCTAAACCAGTATGTACTCCCACGATTTATGGTCATAAGTTAAGCAAGAATGATGAATCTCCCAAGAAAAATTAGAACAAGTATAGATCAATGATTGGTGGACTATTATATCTTATTGCTACTAGACCAGATATCATGCATTTAGTTTATCTTGTGGCTAGATTTCAAGAAGATCCCAAAGAATCTCATGTTGCAACAGTGAAGAGGATATTCAAACATTTGAAGGGCACTCCAGATTATGGTTTGTGGTATCCTAAGGATATTGACTTATCTTTGAGTGCATATAGAGATGCATATTGGGCTAGATGTGCAGATGATAGGAAAAACACAAGTGGTGGTGCTTTCTTTCTTAGAAGTAGGCTAGTTTCATGGCTAAGTAAGAAGTAGGATTCAATGTCATTGTCTATTGTAGAAGAAGAATATATTGCAGTAGCATCATGCTATACACAAGCGTTGTGGACGAAGAAAACATTGAAGGACATCAGATTTTTATATGATGAACATATTCCTATTATGTGTGACAATACAAGTGCAATCAATATTTCAAAGAGTCAGGTAATGCATTCAAGAATAAAACATATCTCAATCCGGTATCATTTCTTGAGAGAGAAAGTTGTAGAGAATGAGGTGAAGTTGGAGTATGTTCCTACTAAGGATCAGGTTGCTGATATTTTCACTAAGGCTCTTCCAAAAGATACTTTTGAGTATCTCTAGGAGAAGTCAGGGGTTATTTCCCCTCCTTTCAACTAGATACATAAGTGTGTGCATCTATCTGAGAAGTATTCCAAGATATATCTCTTGGTCTTGCATTGATGCTAAAGGCTACCTCTTAGGGGGATTAGGTAATAGTGGTTGCTAGTTGATGCGGTTTGATGGAGCATATTGTGTGCTCCTAAGGGCTAGTGTGTAGGAAAGTAAGTATGTAGGAAGATAGTACAGAAGAATGAGTGGTGTATGCAGGTGTTTCCCTTTACAAGTTGTTAAAGGGGGAGAAAAAGTTGAATTGGTTGAAAAAACATAGAGGGAGAAAGTATGGAAATGTGTGTTGTCCTTTTCCATTGATGTTAAAGGGGGAGAAATTTAGTTGAAAAACCATATAAAGAGCAGGAGAGAATAAATGCTTGTGTTAGGGGAAGCAATGTGCGCTAATGTGCAATATGTGTTGTTGATCAAAGTTGCTGGTTGTTATTGATGGTTTTTCATATTAGGTGTTGCCATTAATGATAAAGGGGGAGATTTTTGGAAACTTGTGTTGTCATTGATGTCAAAAGAATGTTGTTGCATTGATGTCAACCCCTAAGGAAGTAAGTGTGTTGGTTGCATTATGTTGTCATTAGTATTATCACTGGTGTCAACCTCTAATGTAGTAATGATGAGTAAGGATTGTGGATATCAACCTCTTGTGTGGTTGAGATGCTGAGAAGGTGTTGAAGATGTGGAGATAGTGTTTGTGGTGCTTGGTTTCCAAGTGCTTTTGAGAAAATTTGAATAAAAGAAAGTTCAGTGTGACAGAGTGGTGTTCAATGTTTTCCTCCATATTTCTTTTTGTTTGAATATGTTCTCATGCGGTTTGGATGTGATGATCAAAGGTGTTATGTCTAGAGTTTCAGGTTTTGGATCATAAGGTAGAAGTTGTGTTCACCAGTGTGTGAACTGTGAAGCAATGTTGTCTAGGAGAAATGAGATTGCTTTGTATTTCTCTGCAGTGAAGTTTTTGGTGTTGTAAATCTAGGAACATGCTTATAATGTTTGTATCTATGTTCCCTTGAAGTTTTAGGTGCTGAGTTGTTCCAGAAAGATGTTTGGTGTGTTGGATATATGTGTTAGTAGTCTAGTTGCACAAAATGAAGGTGTTCTTGAGTTTCAGGTGGTTGCAATGGTTGTGTAGAATATTCTGATGGTGTTGGAGTATTCTAAGATGTTATATGAATATCATGGAGTGTTTTTGTGTGGTTCGTGAGATGTTTTTGGACCATGAGAAGTGTGTTTGGAGTCACTTGTTAGTGTTAGTGCAGGTTTGGTCAACCTAGCATGCTAGCGCTAATTGCAGAGGATAATTGTTGTTTGAGGAAGTGTTGAGAAGTGTGTTTATGTAGATTTGGGTCCCAATTAAGTAGTGGTGTGGTTTGTCTCCACTTATTTATATTTTAGAAGTTTTTGATGTCAACCTATTTGATATTACATGGTAGAGGTATATACATTTCATTAAGGCCAACCTAATTGAGATTGTTTTAGGTCACAAAGGGTATAAATGCAAGGTGAATTGTTGTATGGATTAAGTGTGAAGAGTGTGTGGTGCAAAATATGCCAATGTGATCAAGTGTGTTGATCTTTGAGTGCGAGCCTTAATGCCCATGACTTCCTAATGCAGTGAGCAGAAGGTGTCTACATTTTTGTCTATTTGATGAGTTGTTTGTGCTTTAGCGGAACTGTACCTTCAACATATGAGAGATGCATTGTTATTAGTTCAAATTGGTAGTGAGCCATCTCTTCTTTCTTCTTTCTTCTTGACAATGAGTCCACCAACAATGAGCCTTTCTTATCTTTCTGGGTAGTGAGCCCTTAACAATGATCCTTACTGTATTTGGTGTTGCAATTCATATATTAGTGAGCTAATCCCTACCATGGTTTTTCCCTTCTTGGGTTTTCCACGTAAATTTGGCGTTCTTATGTGTTTGATGTGTTTGCATTACTACTTTACATGTTTACATTTTGTTAATGCATGTTAAGGGTTTAACGGTGGATAATGGATTAAGAACTAATGTAGATTTGAATGTTAATGAGGGTTTCTAATGTTTTAAATGTATACAAATGATTCACCCCCTCTTAGTTATCCTATGCATCTAACATCTATCATTTATTTCCCATGACATCAATTTATGATATACTTTCAACATGACCTTTTATGCTATGAATGTTCATGTCTTCTACAAGGAGGTGTTATTTTATCATGTCAAATCTTTCACATCCTTCATTTAGTTGGATAGTGCCCACCCTCTCATTTTAGAGACACTTATCACTTTTATCCATACATTCCATGGCGCTCCTAGGATTTTTAATAATGATGAACATGTATTAAACAATGAACTACCATATGATGTATTCATTGATGATGTACCTATTCTATGCATGAAATTAGTATGTTTCATGATTATACATCCTTTGCATGTCATGAGAAACCTATCTCCATATATTCATAAAATTTGAATGGATTGCCTTCTTTTATACATGAAGATGCTAATTTATCCACATCTATGTTGAATCTATGGATACTTGTCCTTCATATAGCCTTTCTTCACATGGTGATAGCTTATACTTTGATGATAATATAGTAGCTTCTTAAGTAAATTTTATTGATAATTTATTGCCTTATTTAACATTGAATGATGGCATGAGAAGCCATAATGAATAGCTTCTACACAATGATTATGGTGGGTCTTGGTAGAGAGCTTCTAGATATAACTAAGTATTAGTTTTCATCAAAATTTTAGATCACATTAGTTGATGATGGATTGTAGCATGTGATCCAAAATATTGATGCAGAAACTACCACATAATTATATCATAAGCACTCTATCACTCTTATGGACTGTGAAAAATCATGTCTCTTATGATGGGTCTACTGATGCATCCTTACATGTTTAGTCATTCTTACATTCTTATTATCAACACAGATAATGGCACTCTATTAATTAGTGAGTTTAAATTATAACTAAGTGTTAGAAAATTTTATAATGGTTTGATTCACCCTTCTTACTCTACACTTCCTTTACAAAATTGGCCAATGCTTTTATTGCATATTTCTCTTTCTAATTCACATTAGGATTATATGGACTTAGAGATGACCTTTCACAATAATTCAATCCTTATTCTATCAATATGGATTATGTGTCTTCTACACCTTACCGCATATTCACATTATATATGATCATAATCTTGTGGGGAATACACATCAAATATTAGGATAAGGACAAGATGCCAATCTACAACCATCAAATTTTACCAACTAATATACTCAATTTACCTTGTCCACCTCAAACTACATATAACAAGGTATGACATCATCAACAAATACAAAGTACTCAAGCCAAAATATCTCTATGGTATTTAAAATGTACATCATTAGATTAAATAGATATAATTCAAAAGGCCTTAGAGAAAATTCAAATTGATCTATTGCTATCCTATAATTTGTAACATATTTGATAAAATCCATTAGTCATATAAAAAATCAAGATATCTCATTTGATGATGAGGAAATCCCACATGAGAAGATTGTTAAGGAAGCATTTCCTTTACATGTTATGGTGAAACATGACTATCTATTCATTAAATGTTCTTTAGTTTGCAATGGGTCTAGTCTTAACACATGCACTTCAAATTGTTTAAAACAATAGGATATAGATGTGTAGGACACAACCACTGAATCTTACTATTAGAGGGTTTGAAATATTCCTAGCTCATGTTTGGTTAGTACTATTCTTTTGATATAGGTTGTTCCATCCAAGTTAGATACATAATTCTATGTGCTTTTCAAAAAATTTAAATAAAACATGATCCTTCTTAGAAGTCCATAGTTGCATACTATGAATTTTTTTCCCTCAATATTACATCAATGCACAAAATTTTGGCATAAGGGGAAGGTTTATTTCATACCTATCTTTGATCATACAATAAATGGCTATAAATGGACACATTTAATAATTTTCATTACACAAAATGAGCCCTTAGCAGATGCCTATAACACTTTACAGAGTGATGATTGGGGCCCATTAGAATTTATACCTTGTGGTGTTGGCAAGTATTGTGTTGATCATAAATCTTATAGTATCCCATTACTTTATATGTATCCATCTATCTATGGTAAAACACCTAAAGCATATAGTAAGTTTGAAGGAGATATGTATCTACAAGGGTGATCTTGAAAGTGATACATTCAAAAAAAATTCACTATCTCATTTTCAACCATCATTCAAAATAAATTTATGGTAATGTATACAACCATATTTAAAAACCTAGAGAGAAAGACACTAGATTAGGAAAGAAAATGAAGTTCATAGATGAATTTTTGAACCATGAGAGGCTAAATGATCATATGGCATAGTGGATATCAATTAGAAGACATTTCCTAATGGTTGGAAGATTGAAAATGAAAAGTGAAAGAACCTAAAATTGAAACTAATCCTAACCCTAATAAGGGTGATTGTTCATTTATTACTTGTAATATTGATTATGGGATTCCTTTTGTCCCATTAATTGTTACATATTTTTAGGATTCCATTTCACTAGTAGGCCTTACTCTAGATAACATATATGTTATTAATCATAATAAGTTTTACATTCACATATAGATAGACATGAAACCTAGAATATATACAACACAAAAAAATTAAATGTGTACATATAAAAAAAACTTAGAAAAAATGTAGCATCATATGTCATACCAACCATTCATATTGTAAAAATATAAATTATATCATAAATTTCTCACATATAAATGACATGTGTTCAATATAGATCAAATGTCTAAACATATAACATGAACCAACATAATGAGACATCTAAACATTAGGAGGGGTGATCTAGATGAACTCTTCCTACACTACACCATTTTCTATTATGCATCTTCATTCTTAATTGAATTTGAGATCAAGGTTGTGATCTATCCTCGAGCACCAAAATCATCCCTTGCAATTTACCTACCTCCTCACATAATGTATCAATCTTAATGTGTTGATCTTGGATGGTCAACTGCAATGCACAACAATATTGAACATCTCTTCATGGTGTAAGCATGGATCTTTGTACTCTACTTAAGCAAGCTCTTGATCAATCCTATCTCTCTTCTTATGAATGAAATCAAAATCTAGTTTAATCCTAATTGGTCCTAGTTAGATACATCTCACTGTGCATCTATAGCACGACAAGCTCTCCAACAACAAGGGATGTACACTCAATGAAAGAGGAGATCTATATTCCATGATAACATGACTAACATGTGTATAGTATCAAAAAATATACTCTACTACAGTGGTTAGTATGCCCCGAGTTAAGTGCTTAATAGTCAATTAGATAAGTGCAATCCACTAAGCCACAATCCCTAAAAAGCTGCAACTTCCATCAATCACATGCTAGTAACAATAAAAAAACATAAAAACCTAAAATATAAAATCATAACTATCTCACTTATATTAGTGACATGCTAATCTATATTGGCTGGAATTTATTGTAGGAGAGAAATATTAAGAGCACCTTGTGGATTAGCTCCATGTACAATGGGTGTAACCATGGATTATTCAAGAGGATAACATGATGGTGGTCCTTCTCTCACCCAACATGCCACATAATTGAGAGAGATCCCAACATCGACTATCTAACTATAAGGCCTATCTAATCATCATTAGTATCAAATTTCTTTGAAGTTACAATCCTCACTCCCTCTTCATATTGGAATTTTGATATATGATTTTACCTATATAAAAATATATATGGGGGAAACATTTGTCATAGACAAAATAGAATTAACATACACTCAAAATGAAACATATCCATCAGTATGGATGTCTACCAAAAATTCACTTTGAGTAATGAATATGACTTGACTAAAATCCATCATCAAAATTTGAGGCCAAGTATCTATATGACCTCCATGTGATATATCTGACCTAGTTGATTAGAAACTTTTATCCATATCCTAAGGGCCCTCGCTTCTCTCTACATACTTATTTCATTTGTGTCCCATTATGACATCAACACTATGTGTACCATTGTTGTTGTGGAGGGAAAATTTTGGGGGAATGATACTTGAAGATGACGATACCCAACACTACAAGAGAGAGAGATTCTCCTTAGAGCATCATAGCACTCTAATTAACAAAAATCATGTAAATCATCATATAACTGGCCTAGAAGACAATGAGCCATGCAAAGAATATTTTTTTCTCCTTCGCCTCTTCAAATGATTTAATTAGACTATATGTAATAGATGAAGCCTTACTATTTGGTAAGATAATTATGACAACATAATTAGAATCCACATGTGTTGTTGAGATGCATCACCTACGATGATCTCAGTGAAACTAATTCCACCCTAACAATATCCCACATGCCAATACACCATTGATACAACTCTTAATCTTGCTAAAGGGTGGTATAATGAACCTCAACCTACCCCCCTAATTAGAATATACAAAATACACCAAACATCTTCTATAATCACATTTATCTTGCCCATGGGAAAATTAAAGGTAGTTGTGCATAAGTCCCACCTCTCGATAAGAGTGGTCAACATATTGGTATAAAAAAAATAGGGTAGGAAATGCAACCATATTTCTAAGGCCCATAGCCTCCAATATGCTCAATTTATATCAATGGGGTCTAGAAACTATAGGCTTACCTCCTAAATAATACATTGATACTTATAGATCTTTGTATTTGATTTCACAAAGAATAAAAAATTAAAATTTTAGTAATACACATCCAAAGTTGACAACTAAACTCAAAAGTTGATAAATTATGTGCAAAAATTAGAATATGTGGCCTAGGTTCGAATTTGAAGGTTAGGTTAGACCTATTAATTGAATCTACAAGAACTAAAATCCCCAAGTTATACCATCATATGTTTTGTAACGTTTTGAATAAATTTCCTAAAATAAAAAATTGACAAAGATGTGAAAAATTAAGGGTAAATGATAGCTTAAATATCTGAGGTGTTACCTCACTCGATCCAAATTTGTACACAATCTCCCCTTATAATTTTATTTCTCCTCCTAACTATGATCACCTAAAAATAAAAATAACACAAGTAGAGATTTGAATGTATTGATCTCTAGAGGGTATGAGTGCAAAGGCAAGTATCAATTTACTATTCACCCTATCTTATATAACTACCTATGAAAATTTACAATTTGTAAATCATGATCCCTATAACCTCCATTATTAAACCAACATGATCATCTAGACAATGACAAACATTATTTGTAGTGACACATAACCTATGCATACTTTAACTCTATTTTCACATGTGCATTTATTACTACCATTCTCTCATGATGATGATACCAATAGATGAACACATTGATTTATAGCACCTATCTACCCATGTTCTAACACACTCCATACAAGAACCAATTTTTTTATTATCATTTTTTATGTGTCACATGTATTTATTGCAATATCCTTAATTGACCTTGGAACCAACATTAACAAAGAAATTTTTATAAATTTCTTCTTGACCACATATCTATTAACATGAGAATTTGACATCGATTATCCCATTTGACCACCAAGGGATATCTTCATTATAAGGACAAATTGATATTTATTATGTTCCTATATTACCATATCACATAATTAGATTACCTTCACATTGTGGGCATCATTCCTTGTCCATTATGTCAAGTGAGATTTCAATGTCATGTCCTTACATTTGGAGGCCCAGCATGCCTCCCCCCTGACTCATTGCACTTTCTACTACTATATATTTACTTCAGGGCCATAACATGTTCCCCCTTATGAAATTTTCCTTCATCAATAGATCCTTACATTCAAGGGCATCATGTCTTTCCCATTACACATTGTGATCTTTATTTCCATATATTCATCATGAGTATTGGGATTTAGCCCATCACATCTCTTTGTACCTCAACATTATCTTTCCCTCACGGGGATAATTATCTTGACACACTCTCTCATGCTTAAACTTTATAACTTTTCACTTGCATTACCAAAATGTGTTCTAAGAGTTACATTAAGGAGAATATGGTCCTTCCCCATATTATTGAATACATATTATTCTATGTATCAACATCATCATAACCACTAGGAGCTTCTTACCTTAACTATACAATTATATGCTCATGCTTCCACATTGGGGGCATATATGCCTTTTATAGTATCTTACAAACTTAAATGGGTGTTCATAGCCATTGAGAGCCATCATCATTCACTATTTTTCCATGTTAGGGGCAACACAATTCCTTGATATCATCTCTAACCCATGAGCTTACCACACTTATCATTTGTCATAATTTTTTACTCGATACATGATGTATTCATATACATTTTTTCCTTTACATGATTACATACTCACATGCTTAACCCATATTTACATTTCATATATTGTTTTCCCTCCTAAAATTCCTTGGATCCTATAAATTCAACCAAATATAGAGGGGGGATATGCTTTTACTAATTCTCTCGTGTTGGTTTTTTCAAATAAATATAAATGCCTATAAATATTCATCTTTAGCAAGTGAAAATCCTAGCACCCCATGCACCCTATCACCCATTGACAACTAAGCATGAAAATTAATTAACACTTTTCATATTGGGGTATTTCATCCTTTCTCTCTTTTGTTCATTGTTAATGAGATTCATACTGAATTTTCTCTTACTTTTATTGCAAAACTACTCATGGAACATTTTCCCTTTATTTTTCAGGTTCTTAAATAGACAATACATTCCAAATGAGAAACCTAACATTATGATATTTTGTAGGGTACAAAACTTTATTTGAATCCCTATGATATTCGTTTATGTTGGAAGATTTGTACTTGATGTGCATGTATGTGAGTGCTACATGCTTTGAGATGCATAACCATTCTAGGATTTACATGCACCTCACAGTGGGGGTAATATTAAATGGTGAAATTAATTGCATACCCATGCCATTTCCTTTTTTTTTTTTCATTTAGGGGAGAGTGTCTTAATACATTTATATATCCAAAAATGGAGTAATTTTGTGTAAAGTTAGACCCCTTCCCCATGCAACATACTTACCTATTTACACACATTACAATACATTTATATCCCAACTCATCTATACCTAAAAACATTCTAATGCATTCACATAAATTATACCTTTAATTATGCTTATCTCTACACATATCCCTAAAAATTTGTTGGCCACCTTGATATGACCATTTCTATGTCCTAGAGTATTTTTTTTAGATGGAGATTTAATGTCATACCTACAAATTTGACCCTCAAAAATTTAAAATTTAAATTTAAATTATGGTCAATTTTCACATATTCATTTCCCACTTAGCTCCAACTTAACACAAGTTTATACAATTTATTGCTATGTCCTTGTATTTAAATAAATCCAATTGTGTTCATTACACATCCTCAAGTATCATCCCATCCTCTCTCATCTCAAGGAGTTGAACACTTAAATTTCATGCACTAAAATATATCTAGATCTACACAATCATGCTAGGAGCATTTGCATGGTTGAAGAGTGATTTCCTCACTCTTTTACCTAATATTTCTAGGGGTTGGCCAGGTGAACATGCATCCTCGTAACATAACACCAATCCTTCAAAAGTATTTTAAAATGTTATCAATGCCTCCCTCTCCCCTCACATTTTTATATGCTTTATTTGCAATCTAATAGTTATTTTGTTCCTCAACTTGATGATGGATCATGAAGCATGTTCCAAAATATATGAAAACAAAAATATTTACATAATTATCTACTATAAGCTCTACAAATATTTTTATTGTTAGATAGTAGAGAAGGTAGAGAAGACAAATGTAAATTAAGTAAATCAAGAAGCATAAGTGTGTAGATGACTAGATCATTTTTGTGGGTGCATGACATTTTTGTGTGACATAGATTTGTTAACTTAATCCTTCACAACATAGGCAATATCTTTTTATCCTTAGACAAGCTATAGGTTGTTATGTTCTCTTTTTGACCTTGTGGCTTCCAAATTCCTATGCCATATCAAACTTTGGTCATACACGAACTCTGATCTAGATTAGCCTCATTTATTATGTTCTTTTTGTGCTTAGCATTTACTATTTTTAGAATTTACATATGCCCATAGAACATTTATTAATTAAACTAGGCTAATTGGTGCTTATGTGTATGCATGTTATCCTAGATTAACTATATAGATAAATTTTATTTTTCTTTATAGTATTATTGGATGTGACTTCAAAATTATTAGGGTTAGTCTTATTATTATGAAATAAATTATTTAGAAAAAAGCTAGTTAAAAAAAAAGTTGTGATTTTATTGTGGCCCACCAAAAAAATGACTTAATGCACATTTATTATATGCTTTTTTATTTAAGGACACCTAAACAAATTATTGATATGACACCAAATTTGATGATGTGAACCTAAAACCTTAGGTTTATGGAGTCAACTTGCCCAATAAATTGCTATAAAATTTAAAATTCATTTAAATTGCCATATAATTTTAAATTTACAAAGTTTAGATACTCAACTAGTAGATCATTTCTTTATAAAATAAGAAGACAACAAAAAAAGAAAAAGATGCCCTATATAATTTATTCAAAGGTAAAAAAATTGCCTATGGTGAAATTTACATATCCATACAAATTCCCATTTAATTTTGGGTCCATTTTGATGGAATGACATGGTATAATTACATGACAACAAGTGGTGTACTCGTGTGCAAAAGTTTGACACATTCCTCGATTCTTATCCAATTCTATTTTACATATGTTGACACTTATTTCCACATATTTGACTTTATTGTATCCTCTTTTGTACACATTTCCATATATTTGACATTATTAACCATTTATTATGTCCACACTTATACACATATTTGTACATTTTGTCCCCACCTTGAGATCTATAGTTTCTTGTCCCGTGTCAAACCCACGACACTTGAGATTGATCCTAAGGGGCTTGGAATTAATCCCCCAAATATGAAATTGCTAATTCTTAGTCTTTTACCACTAGCTTTTGGAAGCCAACTTGGTAGACACTTGCACAATATGTTGCTATGTCTTGGTATTAAAAGACATTCAATGTGCAAAAAATTCCTACATGGTAATAATGATAAATCATTTTGGAAACCTTTTGACTTGGAACTTACAAGGATCTCATTACATTGAAATATTTATAGAGGCTATTTGCATGTTTGGGAATGCTATCTACAAACATTTACCCAAGATCACTGGGAGTTAACTAAGGAGAACATTACTCTAGCAATCCATAAAAATTCCCCTAAGATATTTTATAAATACCATTGTCTTTATGCATCTTTCGATAATAAAGACAAAGGCAACACAAGTTTCTATAGTCTATAGTTTGCTACAATTAAAAGTGATCTCACACATCATATCATTCCCGAAACATGTAAATTTGACCTTGAAGAATTCAAATTTGTTCTATGAGTATTTTTAGAAACTATATGAAACCTAACTCATCCTTCAAATTACAAACATTTATTCTTTATTAACACAAACAAATTCTACATGACATCAACATATTTTCTTGATCATATTTTTTAAAATTACATTTCTTATCCTATCTAATTTGATATTTGAATGTCTATCACATATTTATCAACCCAACTAATATAAACTAAATTATCTAATTTAATTTAATTCACCTAAATTTATGTAAAATTGATTTTATTCCACTCACAAAATATCTAGAGAAACTAGAGCATGTGCATACTTAGCTTAAATTCAATTCAAAAGGACATTGGTGACTGAACCCTCCAAGGTGAGGACCCCACAAGTTTACACAAAAGGACAATAACTTAAATGAGAAGGTGGCAGTACAATCATAAAAATCCCGAGAATCGACATGGACTGATTATCACCAAAGCATCTCCATTAAGTGCACGATTGGTTATAGGGGAGAGGGTCCAATAGTCGCGCACCCAATCGTAAATATAATACCTAATAGTCATTTATATAATGTCCAATAGTTGTGATTTGACTACCCATAATTAAACAAAATGTATGCTTTTGATCTAAAAAGCAACCAATCATGTGATACCACATCAGCGCTCAACTACTCATGATGTAATGCACGAGAATTGGTCTCACTATTTTTGGGGGCCTTTTTCGACACCTTGACAAAAACGCATGTTGATGTGGCATCATATTTGATGATGTGGCCCTGAAACCTTAGTTATAAGCAGAGAACTTGCCAAGTAAGCTGCTGTAAAAAATTGGGAGTGATTTGAAATTTCGATGAGGATAATTAGAAGCACAAATTAGGTGCACGACCACCGGCCCTCTCCCTAGCCAAGTATACACTCAAGCTTGCCATTTAAAAAAGATCCTTTCTTCACATGTTTATACAAGGCCTTCAATTTTTACGACCTTAAGGTTGAACTAATTTTAGGATGTGTAATCTCTTCTTTTAATAGTTAAATAAAGGTTCTATAAGAACTTTTACATTTGAAAATACAATAAGATATAAATTGTTATTAAAATGGTTGACGTAGTATAATATCTAACTTAAAATATATGGTTATTAGATATCATGAGGAAAACATATTAATTTCATAAGAGTTAATAATAATAACAAATATAATATATTCAATCTATTCATTGACTAGATAATGGGAAGCAAACTGAAATTAATATGAAATCTTTAAAGGTTGTGTGACATTCTATTGATTTATATGTTTTATAGTTGCTTAGACACTTGTTTGTCATAATTGTCATATCTAGCGATTATTAGGAGCAAATCTTTGGCAATTGACAAATGGTTTGTACGGATCAATTTAATTGTCGTGACTATAATGAAATGATTGAGGGCACAAATTACTAGGAATTTATGATTTGTTAGTCCAATAGATATTGAATCATTGCCAAATTATTTATGAAGTATTTATATCTTAATATTTTTGTCACAGTAGATTACATGTTTGTAATGGGTAATCACCTAAAGTTTTGGATGTATGTTTCAATTAGCTAACATATTTGCTAATACCATCAAAATTCCACCATGTATGAGGACCAATTTTAAGAATACCATTATAAATCCATGCTAAGGTTGGGGCCATAATTGCCATGAAATAACCACATACGTTTTAAATTGCGGTCACAATCGCCCAACATTTACATCAATCATTTTAGAGTCAAAATATTTGTAACATTTTTACTTAATTGTTTTACACTTTGGTGGGTTTGATCAATTTGAATTTACATAAATACATTTAAAACTCTGGATTATTCTCTTACACATTTTATTTTACTCCCAATTTAAATTGACTTGATTCTTGAATCTTTATAGCTTTTGAAGAATTTTGTTTTAGACTCCTTTGGTTTCTTCTATGTCAACATAATGAATTTAGCATTTAAAACTGTTAGTAAGTTTTATGCAATATCAAAAGTTAAAGATTTAGTTTGTATGTTTTACTCGTAATTTTCTCCAAGTCCCAAATATTTTGTTTGCAAGCTCTACTAAATTGATCTCCTTGCATGGATCAATGTAACCTCTCATTTTGTTTATGTGATATAGAAATACTTCTAACTTTATCTAGTATTCTTCCCATGTTAGAAGAAATAAACATTTTTGTAAAAAATCTCAAAAAAGAATTATGTATATATATCGGAATAATCTAAAGCGATGCAAAATGATATGCACGACCCTTGATAATCTATGTCTATCAAAGTAGTCATTTGTAAGTCCAAAATCTAGTGACACGTAAAGACAAATATAGACAATATTACAATTTTTTATAATTTAATATGAGTGGGGAGCTATGTGTTTAAGATTAGTGTAGGAATGTAAGATATCAATGCACTAATTTTTAGGGTCTAACACACTATAGACAAGCACCTATTACAAGGGAAGCTTATTATCATTACAAGGGAAGCTTTTTGATAATATTGTTAAATTTATAAGTACTATTTTATAGGATATAGTGAGATCTCTTTCCTTAGACATTTGAGTGATTCTCTCAAGATGAACTACGTGAATCCATGTCTATTATATATCCTCAATACTATAACAATTATCAACCATTTTATTTTCATACCAATATAAATATATTTGCAAAATAATTTTTTACAAGTTTATAATCCAATAGATAACATATATAATGAATTATAAATAAATATAGTATTACTAAACAATTAGCATATTTTGCAACATCAATAATGAAATAATTGAAACTTGTGGAGAGTCCCTTCCAAGATAGATTGATAACAAAGTTTTGGGAAACCTTAAGTTAGAGAAAAATATTGCATGATTTAATATTACAAAATGTTTTAAATGTGTTGATATATGTCAAATTGTGATATTAGGGTCGGTGGACAATGAAAGAGCTTTTAGTGTATTAAATTCTTAAAATAAAAAGTTAAGAAACAAACTTGAATTTTTTAATAAATAATCTGAGGATGTATACAACTAGATATGATATCCAAAGTTATCATTTAAAAAGAGGATTGAAAATCTTGAGGTCCATATGTGAAAGAAGAGGGTTGTACCAAACTTTGAATAATACTAGCAGATCTATCATAATATACAATACATCTAGTGGTATTGATGAGACATGTGACTAAGTGGAAGACTATAAATAGACGAAAATGAAGACTAGGATTAGGATGACTCTCATAGTTAGAGTGAGAAAATAATTTGGCAATTGGAGGAGGTTTATTAAGAATTTATAATGTATTCCATATTATTCATAATTATAATTTATTTTGTTTTCAAGTTGGACAGTGGACATCCAAATATTTTTTTAAAATTTATATTGGAGAACTTTAATATGTTATTAAATTTTCCAATTTCAATTTTAGAATCTAAAATTTAAACATTGTTTTCAAATCTATTTTTACTTGTAGTGTTTAATTGGTAACTCATGAGGGCAACAATACACATAATAAGATTTTAATATTTGAATAAATTTTAAGATACTCAAATTATAGTATTTGACACCCATAAAATAAATAAGAGCAACATATTGATGAAACACAAGTACCCATAGTTATTATTCATTTTCTATTGTGTAAACATTTTATATATATGTATGTATGTATGTATGTATGTGTATATATATGTATGTATACGTATGCATGCATGCATATATGTGTATATATATGTATGTATGTATGTATGTATGTATATGTGTTTGTGTGTGTATGTATGTATCTATATGTATGTATGTATGTATGTATGCATATATGTATTTATATGTATATGTATATTGTGTCTTAAAACATCAAATTATCCCAATACTTAAAACTATAGTATTGTATCTTGAAAAAATGAAAAGTACAACAAATGAAACATTTCAAAAATATTAGTTATTTAATTGTACTCTATATTGATAGTGGTTGACATATCATCTCTTGTAACATGTTCCAATATTCATCTATTGGAAGTGCAAGTTTTGATACATCAATACTTAAAAATTGTAATATTATATCTTGAAAAACAAAAACTACAACAAATGTAACAATTTCTTTTTAAATATTGTTAATTAAATTATACTACACATTGATAGTGGCTAACATATCATCTCATATAGAATGTTCCATTCTTCATCTATTGATAGTGTAATTGTTGTAACAATAGTGGGTTACACTTTTTGTCCAAACTTGACATTGAACTGAACTTTTTAACTAAATCTTCACTTTCAAACACCTATAGATGCTAAACCATGAGGAATTTGAATATGACACAAACTAGTGATTTGAGACATTTTTTTGTAGATTCTAAATATATTTTTTTTAAAAAATTTTTGGAATCAAATTGCGTTTCTTTTTCTATCTCCTTCGATAACTAGTTTTTAACAGTAAACAACATTTTTAAAGAGTGATGCTTACTGTATAACACAACTTTTTCTATGAAGGATTTTTTTTTTTTTTTGAATTTAAATTTGTAACTACAATATCTAGCTACTTGATTTGGTTTCATAGTGTTTATTGAATATTTTTTTCTTAATTAAGTTTTGAAGTCAAAACAATTACAATTTAGACATAGGTTTACTATATAACTCAACTCTTTTTGTATGTATTGAAATTCTTTTTTTTGTTGTATCAAAGACATCAATACTTAGAGCATAGATATTTTTCAGAATTTTTTTTCTTAATCTACTATTTTTTCACATGTGCAGAACAAAGAGCTTGATTTTTGGTGAAAAACCTACATTCACAAGAAATAAAAAATAAATATAATAATCAAATTAAATATATTTAAAATTATACTTTTTGGGAAGCTTATAATAAATACTACATACTTACAAAACATAAATTTTAAATGAATTCATTTGATCGCCAAAAGGTAAATCAAAAGTGGTTTTTTATCGATATTTTGATAGGTGTAGAAGAGACTCCATTATAGGTATGGTTTAAAACTAGCGGGGTTCTATCCAAGGGGGTTTGATCAAACCCTTTTCAATTAAAATCCTTTAAATGGAAACTTTCAAGGCCTAAATCATTATATTTTCTAAAAACATGTGATTTCAACAAAAATCAAGATATCCCAAAAAGTGTAACCCATTATTGTAGCAACACTTACTGAATGATGTGTAATTTTTTAAAAATTTCATAATTGAGAGTTGAGAATTCTTTTATTATATCTGTAGACACCTAAATTTGGACACTTAATTTATCCAAATTTATCCCTTTTCATCTAAACATCCCTTTATCCAAATTAATTAAGTAATATCACTATTATTTAATTAATACCTCTAAAGTTCTTCTAATCCCTAAGGTATCTAGTTGAATAATTAAATACCTTCCCCTTTCATCAAATAAAATTTATTTAATTCCTCATATGTCACATCCTCCATCATTTTTATCTAATCCTAATCAATCTTCTAATCTCATCATTAGGATGTGCACATTCTTAATCCTTGATTATGATGTGTCACATCTTCCAAATTTTGCAAATTGGCCTCTAATCTCTCTTAGCCACCTAAACCTTCTCTAATCCTTCATTAACTAGCCTAATCAACCTCTTAAAGAATTTTTAATTCTTTTTATCTTTCCAAGGAATATTAAATTCATTTTTCTCTTTCCCATGTGATCTTTGACTTGTCACATCAAACCACATGTGAACTCTTCTTAATCTCCCACTTGCTTCTAATATGTCATTAATTTGTCTAATCAAGTACTTGCACAACCTTAATCACTTAATTAGGTCAACCTAATCTCCATGTCATGTGTCCTAAGTCAACCCTATTAAATGTTTTTTTCTTTTTGGAGAAGACACTCATTTCCCCATGTGAATTTTTAATTCACATTTAATCCACCAATGCATTTCAAAGAATTTTAAATTCTTTCTCTTATTCCCATGTGGATATTTGGGGAATTTTTAATTCCTCACATGTCCCCTCACCCACATGGGGAGAAGGACCTCCTTTATGAGGAGATCTTGTCCAAATCCCAAGGTACTATGTAGTACCTCCATGTCATGTACTCTCCTTCCAATTCATTTCCACATCATCCTTTTCAAGCCACTTCACATGCCACATGTCAATATGTGAGGGCTTGTGAGTTTTCAACTCACCATAACCTTACATCTTGGCCATATTGGTTTAATCTCAACCATCCATCTCTCTAGAGAATCCAAAATTCTCTATAAATACCCCCTCTTTTCTCTCATTTTGGGAGATCATTATGCTAGCCAAACTCTTGCAAATTTTTCTTTTGAGCCATACTTAGCCAAATACTTGCATTTGCATCCATTATCACCTATTTTCTATTCATCTTGCATTCCACACTTGCATCTCTTGCCATCAAAGGAGCATACACTACATCAAAGATCGAAGGGCCAACCAAAGGACAACTCAACAAGGTAAAACATTCCATTTTGTTTTGTTAAGTTAATCATTTGCCCAATCTTGAGGTGTAGGGTGTTTATATTTGTTGTTTGCACTCTTTTGTTTGCTGCTTGTTTTCTAACACGTATCTTCCCCCGTTCACAATATCATGCAAAATTATTTTTAAGGTTATCAATAATTTAATGAAACCAATTTTTTTGCCTTATCTAGCTTCTCAAGAAACTAGTCTTTACCTTGTTTCATTATATCCTTCATCGTCTTACTAAAAAACCTACAAGTTTGTGATATTTTCTACCTTTCCATACAACTTCATACACTATTGAATGATATTGTCACATCCCCATAATAACCCACTTATAAGACTCTGTAGCCCCATTGTAATTTGGAATAGGGATGGGAACATATAATTGTAATGTTTTACTTGATTGGTGTGTGTGTTTTTATGAACCAATATTATTACTAATAAGTATGTATTTCAATTTATGTTACCTATTAGATTAAATGTGTTGATTTTATCTCTAACTAACCTAAACTAACCCCTAACTAGTGAATTATGTGAGGAATATTATCTAATTTTTAGGTACTATGGTGCAAGGTGAAGTGGATTATGTGGCTTGATAGAGAGAAAGAGAAAGATTATAATGCCAACCTAGTGTCGAAGATCTTGTACCCTAATCAAAGGTTCACCTAAAGTAGTACTTGGTACACATTATGATACTTAGAATGATTCATTTGTTAATGGATTGAGTCCATAGGGTTTGTCTGAATCCTTGTACATGACCTTAGGAACCTATTCACTCATTTAATTTGAAGTTTGTTGGGTGAAAATTATGTAATCATTTTTTCAATAGATTACACAACCTAGACTTCAACCACAACTGTGTGCGATATAATCTCTCCTCTTAGAAAGGGGAGGCGCCCTTCTTACTGCTAACAGAAGCTATAGTAAAACTAATTAAGTATTTAAAAAATGTACACTACACTTACAAAATGGGGGGGTGTGTCACATTCATGCTTCTCTCTTTTTTCAGAGAAGATGTTTTATAATGCTTCACGATTGAAAGTTTTGATTCAAGATAACTTTAAACTAAAAATGAGTAGTAATGCCAATACCTCTATCTTGTCAAAGAAAAGCATAGAGATAACAAGTATGATAATAATAAACAAATAAAAGAAAGAGAGAAAAGATCACGAAGGCACAAAGTCATTCCGTAGCTTTTCAACAATGGATCTGTGAGAATCATAATGTTTGTTGCATTAGAAGCACAAAGTCTTATTAGATACATCAATTCCTCAAAAAACATGAATGATTACAAGCACAAAGTCTTGTAGGTCACTCAACAATAGTATCCAAACATAAACATAAATTCAAACAAAGAATGTAACACAAAGTTTACATAAATTTATTTGAAGCCCTTTAGATCTCATATACTAACCACTACCAATATGATCAATCCACAAGATTATTGATTCTAACACAAAGTATGGCATGCAATTCTCTTCTTTATTGATCATATTTTTCATTCACAATTATGAACACAAAGTTTCACAAATCTGCTTCAAAAAGGGCAACACTTCGTTGCAAAATACTAAAGGTAAAGATTACAATAGAAATCCCTCTTATTTATAAAAGAGAGGGAAGAGAAAATCTAGGAAATCATTTGAGTAAAGTTAGGAAAGTTAGGTGAGCTAATTTAGGAAAATCTCACCTAACTTTAACTAAGTCAAAATGTAATTCATCTTCGTGAAACTACATCTAAGATATTAGTGTAATTACATTTGAAGAAAAGAGATTTAAGATGTCCCAAACTATTTACAATATGTGTAAAGGGAAGCATAAAAAATTCTAACACTGGAGATCAAGAATCTTCATGGTTCCTTGCTTGGGTATGGAAGTCTTCATACTTCTTCTTAGTCTCCTGCATGAATGTCTCATCCGGACCAACGATGTAATCCACAATAGTGTGAATCCTGGTGATCGATCTCATGGAAGATGAGTGAACCTTTTTGCACTTGTCAAGATGCGTCTTGAGGTTGTCAATAGTGAGCTGTGTATCACAAATAACATCCATAGAGGTCTTCAAAAAGTTTTCACTCTCTACTTGCTTCATGATGGTTTCTTTGAAGATCTCAAAAAGTTCGGTGGTTGGAAGGAAGATACAGTTTTCTTCAAGGAGTTGTCTTGGTAACTCGTTAATTCCTTTTCAAGGATAGCACAGTGCCCTTCAACATCTTCCTACACTTGGTGGAGATCTTCTGTAAGAGACTTGATTACCTGGATATGGTGTTCCAATGATTCTCTTACTTCCATGTATTTCTCCTTGTCAAGAATCACCCCAACTTACACCAATTTGTTGAGATTTTCCTGTTTCATTTGTGACCACAATAACAAACATTTTTCCATTTCTTTGCACTCTTGGGAAAAAACATTTTCTTCCTTATCAAGCTCTATTTTGAGCTTGGCTATCTGAGTAGCTTTTTCATCCGCAACAACTATAATCTGGGAACCATGTTCTACAATTTCATTAATGAAATCATATAACACTCTGCCTTTGGAGGAAAACTTCTTAGCTTCTTCATAGTTGGGTCCTCAACACTTATCATTTCCAACAGTTGTGCATCACTTGAAGATCCTGCAAGTCTCCTTGAAACAGTGGCATAATGCTCTACCTTCTATTTGTACATGTTTCGGGCTTGCTCCATTTTGTCAAGCCTTCCTGTAGTATATCCAAGATTACCTGTGCATCTGCCTTTTCACTTTCATTCGTGACCTTACCAAGCTAGACTCTTGTTACTGTGTAGTCCTCCATATTAATATCCCCTTCCTCTTGAGATGGTACACAAATCTCTGCATATTTATGACTGACCTTGTCAACATGAAGCCTTGAATACACTTTCACCTTTTTCTTCCCCTTGGCTTTTGGAGGGGCTATCTCTTCAAGATCGAGCTCTTCTAGAGAGATCATTTGCTTTTTCCACTTCCATACTTGAGATACCAACCAAGGGGGAAGAGAGGAGGTACGAGCTTCTTGGTTGATTGTCAATTCTCTTGTCACTGCCACTTCTGAAGGAATGACTGGTATAGTGACAATTGGTGTAGTGTCTGTCATAAATGATTTAGTAGATTGTACATTGAGTTGACCATGCAAGGATTCATCCATGAACCTGTTGAATTCAGCTTCTAAAGTGATATCATAGGATGGAGATGATAGGCTAGGAATGGATGATGGAGGGCTTGTCAAAATACCAACCGTTTGTATACTTGTCACTGATGGAGGAGTATCAAGTACGGTTGATGTTGCAGGGGGTTGTGAAATGTCCACTACAGGTATTGTAAATTTAGGAAGAGGTGATGTAGGAAAAGGTGGTGGAGGAGTGTTTGGATTAGGAGGTGTGTGAGGAATGTTAGAAGTTACAGGCGATGATGTCTGGGGAAAATCCTCAACTACATTCTCATGTGGAGATATTGTCTATTCTTCATCATGCCCTAGTTCCTATTTCTCACCCTCTTGCTCTTCTTCTGGATCACCTTCTTGATCTTCAGACTCTTGTTCTTCTGCAGAATCTTCTTCCTCATTAGATTCTGCTTCTTCTGAATCTTCTTCTTTAGCAGATTCATCGCTTGAATTTTCTTCTTCTTTGGAAACAGGGCCTTTTCCTTTTGGGCGAGATGGTTCAGATTTTGTAGTCTGTTCTTCTTAGATGGCCCGTGTATCCTTCTTGCCAATAGTGAACTTAATCCTAGGGTCTCTTTGGGAAGAAGTGGGAATAGCCGCATGTTTATCTTTTGTGTGGAGTTCTTTTTGTTGGTTGGCTTCTACTCCAGGTTTCTCTCCTTCAGATTCCATCCTAAAAATTTTCATCTCAAAGCCATGTTTGTGCAACTACTTTGCAGTGTTAGCCAATATGGGAGCAAGCCTCTCTTTGATGGAGATACTTTCCTTCCTTGACCATTGGATTGCAGGAAAATGTCTTTTGGAGATTTTTTGTTCATTGTAAGTAGCATTCATGATGTCACCAGGGTCTGTGAAACCCTCTGGTAGGTCAACAACACCAAGATCCCTGATCTGTTGTACAATTATCCTACAATAATCTATTTTACAGATAGCCTCCCCATCTCTGTAATCATCCCAGATGTCTTCAAAGTGGTACTTGTGCTTGTGATCCATTTTCAACTTCTTTTTTACATTTCGGTAATCAAAGTCAAATTTGTATTTATAGGTCCTTATTGTCATGACCTGCATTTTTGCATAGACCGATTTGGATTTTTGCACATTTTTGATGGTATATCTACCAATCGTCAATGGAAACTTGAATCCTAGTTTGTGAATCCTCATTTGTTCCTTGTGAACTGAAATCAGTTGTCTGCATAACTCCATGAGTATCCACTTGTCTGAGGGATATCTGGGCAACATGTAAGGGCACCCAATGTAGCATCCTACCCTCATGTAAGTAAAAGTTGGAAATTGTAAGAATATGCATCTGACTTTACTCACCACTTTGTAGGCTTCGTCGGGCACTCTCTTCTTCTCAAGAGTTGGGTCAAAATTGAAAAGAAGAGGCACACATAAAGCATTAGTGACCCTTCTGAAATGGTGAAGGCTTTCCTTTAGCTCCAGTTGATAGAAATATTTGTACACAGGTATAAACTATCGGTTCCCTTTTGTAGATAAACCTGGGAATTACCTCATCATGACAACAACATACACCAGATAAGAAGTCATATAGAACTTCAAAGTGGTTGGAACATTTATTAGTTGTTCATAGATTTCATCACTAATCTGTTTGCCCCAATCAATATGAGCCTTTTGTCTTCTTATGATCTGGATGTATTCATACATCCACTCTTGAAAATGAGATGATTTAGGCAATCCCTTAACTTTTCTCAAGAGTGTTATCATGTCCCTAACATCTTCTTTGAAGTCACTTTGTGGAAGTCCCTTCGACCATCTTGAGATAGAATGCCTAGGTTCTTTCAACCACTGACTATTGATCAAGCTCTTAGATTTATTGGGATCTAAGTCATAGACTTCCTATGCTTGTTGTTGTAGACACGTAAAATATATTGATTGACATGATGCATCTGATCTTGACTTACTAACATTGTTTCATCCTAAATCATCCCTCAGTCTAATCATTTAATTAGATCTCCTTATCCAATTAAATTCATCAACTTTCATCCCTTAATTAAATAAATCATTTTATCTAATTAAGTCATCTCTTTTGTTAATTAAATCAATCCATATGATCTAATTATCCCTATTTAATTAAATAATCAATTTTATTTTATTAAATCTCTAAAGTCTATCCATTAAATTAAATAAATTAAAACCTTATTTGATTTAATCTTTAACACCATCTCTTTTAATTAAATAAATCAAAATCCTTATTTAAGTAAATCTCTGGTCATATTCCTCTCTTATTTGATTTAAATAAATCTATAAATTTGAATCAAATAGGCCACATCATCTAACCTCTCTCATTAAATTAATTAACCCTTGATTAATTTAATCTCATCTCATGTCCCATCCTCTAGATAATGCAAGTTGCACATGAAAATAGATTTAGTTCATTTATTAAATCTGTATTTTCCTCACAAGGCATCTTTGGAATATTCTCTCAATTTGAATTCAAAAATTCCAAGTCAACATGTACATCCAACAAGGAAATAAATTCATCTGACATGTCCTTTGCCTTGAGCCAAGTGGCATTTATTTCATTTTCCCTTCCCTCTTGCATGTCATTTCAACAAATTTGAAATTCAAAATTATGCATTTATTGGCCCACAAACCCCAAATCTTGCACATCCTTCATCCATTCATAGCTTGACAAGTGGCATCATACCATTGGATGAATGTTAGTCCCATATTGCTCAAATTTGGACATTCATCCATCTTGGAATTCTATAAATAAAGATCTCATATCCTCATTTCATCATCCACAATCTAGGAAAAGTTACCATGCTCAAATATCTCTTGAATTTTATCCATTATCATTGAGTCATAGCTAGGTTTTTGTAGATTTTGGCTTGGAGTTCTCATTCTTCGCCAACAAAGTGGATCAATCATATTCAACATATCAAGCTTGCATCATAGGAATTGGGAAAGGGCCAATTTTCACATCAAATTGGCACCAATTCCCCCATGGGATCATGAGTTTGCACATCTAATTAGGATTTGATCTTTGTTTTATCATTTTCATTGTGTTCTTTGTTATTTTCTTTCCTCGTTTGAATTTGTAAACGGATTTCATAGGAAATCCTTGTTTTGGCTTGCAATCACTTGTCTAACTCGTTTATTCTTGTTGATTTGCAGGTACCAAGGAAAAGGGGTTTGCACAGTTGTATTAAAATTTTAGTGTATTTTTCCATTTGTGGGACTCTAAAAAAAATATCCAATAAATCAAGGTCAAGTCTCATTATCTCTTGTCCAGAGGAATCTATCACACTTTTGCTTTCCCTGATGTAATGGGATGCAACTTGGAGGATGAAATATGTATTGTGTGCAGAAGTAGGGAATGTTGACACCAGATGCAGATTACTGTGTACAATGGCTCTCAGGGAGTCTTCAAGAGGCTTTTGCTCAGTCCTTTTCACAAAATCAACAAGGTCTTGATGACCAACCTCGGTGTCCTTTATTTCATCCACCTTTGAAATCACCATTGTAGGTGGATAGACACCTTGGTACTTGTATTTCATTTTTCCTTTAGCCTTAGAAGACGATGGGGCTTCTTGGCTGTCATCTAGGAGCAACTAGATCAAAATGATGCAACTTCGAGGATCCCTTGACGAGATCTGAAAAGGAACTGCAAAGATGGTGAATCAACAAATGTTAGACAAAAAAGAAACATTGGGATGTGTGAAGCGAGCAACGATGTTGAGTGAGTGTGATACAAGCAACGAGGCACAAAAAATGATGCTGGAGCGAAGAAATGGGGTTCAAAGCGAAGATAGAGCAATTTGGAAATGTTGAAGACAAAAATGACCAAAAGTGTAAGGGCACTAAAAATCAGTGCCCTAGCACTTAGAGAGGTGACGTCAGGTGTAAGGGCGCTAAAAATTAACGCCCTGAAACCTAGAGAGAAAGTTTGTAAAATGTGTCAAGGCGCTGAAAAATAATGCCCTGACACTTAATCTCTTGGAGAAAACATGGCAAGTGCAGTGGTGGGTTTTTTCAACGCTTTGGCATTTTGAGAGGTCACTCCGTGTAGGAGCGGTGATTTTCATCGTTCTACACCTGACTAGAGTTAGTGAAAAATTGAAGGTGAAATGGCATTTAAAAACCCCGCTTGAGCATTTTGAGTGAATATTTCAAAGTTGATATGGAATGATCTTTTGAAACAGGTTCATTCAAGCTTGCACCTGCTTTAACATTGGGATTAAAACTTGGAATGAGAGAGAAACGAAAGACATGACATGAGATAGAGAAGAAAAAAAATGACATGGAGGAAAGAAAAACAAGGGCACGCACAACAAACAACTCAAAACCTCAACAAAACGCAAGGAGAGAGCACGACTCAGAAGAGTGATGAATGAAGACCAAAACGCGTTGGGAAATAATGAGAAACTAGGGCACAACATAAGGAGAATGATTTGGATGGAAAACACATTGAGAAGGAGGAGAAAAGATGATGAAAAATAATCAAGAAATAAAAACCTCAAAACGTATTTACAAATCAAACGAAAATTACAGACCCAAAGTGAAGCAATGAAAGAGAAAACAAAAACCACGTACCTGGAATAACCACAAAAATCTAGCTCGAAAAAGCTTTGAATCACCAAAACCACGAGTTTGCAAGAGGCAAGATGGTCCCCCAACAGTGGAGGAGAAAAGAATGAAGATAAAAATGAAGTAGAGTTGACCAAGAATCACTTTTAAGTGATTCATAAGTGAAATAAAAGAACTCAAGTCGTGCAACCAATTAAGGCGTATTAAAAGGAGAAACTAGAAAAATTGCAATAAGCTGAAAAATCACCACCCACTTAAAAATGACTATGGAGACTTAGTGCACAAGCGCTAAAAATCAACGCTTGTGCACCAAACTAACTTCACTAAAGTGCATAGGCGCTGAATTTTAGCACCTTTGCACTTTTTACACTTTGAAAAAAAAATTTAACATGTAAGAGCGCTGTTTTTTGGAGCTCTTGCACTTTTCACAATTTTCACTAAGTATAAACAATGAGAGTTCGCTAAGATACTCATTTTGAAGGTTTTCGATAGGAAAAGGTAGAGGGACACTCAAACAGACCGTTTGAGACTTTGGAACGTATTTTGAGGTGGATTGACAATCACCTCATTTTGCGTGCTTGAACATCACGAACCTATGAAACAAACAAGTTTCGTAGGGGGGTTATCCATGGAACGAGCGCTGCTAGATTCCATGATAACAAAGTCATAACTCAATTTTGAGCATGCCTTGTTGTAATGTTGACAATAACCTTGATTCAATTTTTAGTCAAACTTAGGTATATATATATTATTACTAAATACCAATATGAAAAGAATTAATAAATTATTTTATCGTCTACCCATCAAAAAGGTTGAAAATTGTAGAAAAAGAAAAGAAAAGAAAAACAAAAAAGAGAAGGGAAAAGATGAAAGGGCATAGGAATAGAGGAGCTTCGCAAATTGAGGTGAAGGATAACAACCAAAATTAATGGATTGGATAACCCCTTAGCATGACACCTAAGAGATGCCATGATTCTCCTTTAAAAATATATTGTATGCTCCTTCAAACCAGATGTCCAACCCTAGGACACAAAAGAAGATAAATAAGGTTCTTTGCTAGACGAGAAATGCAATTTTTCTTGATCTAAGGGAGGTGTGAGGAAAATATTTTATCATCTGGAAATTGTTTAAGGTTCATTTTTAGGCACAAAGGTTGAGTTTGGACACAGTAAGATACATTTTCTTTTATTTATTTCAATTGCACCTTTATTTTGGGTTTAACAAAACAATAATTGGAAGGGTTGATTTTAGATGTCATTTTTGTAGGAAAATATCCTCTCGTTATTGTTGCTCGCTTATTCTTGGTTATTTGGGGTTTACTAGTTAGGTTTATGTTTGAGTAAAGGGTTTATTTTCTTTCCTAAGTGAGTCTACATGTGTTTAAGAATGGTTTAATCCTTGCTATGGTTGCTACATTTAAAATTTAAAATATTTTTGATTGACAATTTTGTTTAGGGAACAACTATTAGGTTGTACAATCTTACTTGACTATTTAGCCCAAAAATAGTATATGGGCCTTAATTGACATTTCTAGCCTTATTGGGTGATCCTCATATGTATTTTACTCTACTCAACCACTATAGTCAAGATTATATACGCATCTTTCTTGTATTTCAATACTCCACCATGGTGATTAACTAAAAATATTAGCATTGCTAGTTAATATTTAGAGTTAGTGTAGTCACTCCAAATGTGACTTTACTTCTTCTCAATTAATTAAATAATTTTATTTAATTAATTTACCCCTTTCTTCCCTTGCAATTAATTAAATATATATATTTATTTAATTAGTCCATTTTCTTCTCATAATTGATTAAATATTTTATTTAATTAATTATGTCATTATCCAAAAACTATAGTTCTTCTATTTAATTAAATAATTCTTGTTATTTAATTAATTCCATTCAAATCCCCTTTCCTTCCAAAATCCAATTATATTAATTAATCCTTGATTAATTAATGAACTAACCTTCATTAGCCAATTCTCCAACTTTTGACTCCACCTAAGTTAATAAACCCATGGTTTATTAACTCCACCCACCTCATTATACTAATTAATCCCTAATTAACTATCCTAATTCCTATCATTACCAATATTCTCTAATTTAAAATTCATCATCAACTCCCTAATCTTGTCTCATTAATGCCACAAATCTCACCTACCTCCACCATCTTACACAGCCTCCAAAATTAAATGAGGTGTCATTGCAATGTGTGCTCACACATGTGTGAGCACACCTCACTCTTCTCCATACACCTAATTGTGACACTTGTCACAATGCTAATTAGCCACATCTATTGATCCATGCATCACCTTCACATTCAATCCTAGCCCTCCATTAACTTTAAATCTTAGCCCTCCATTGTACCCTCTAATTTTCTATAAATTGGGCCTTCATCCCCTTTGATCATCTTGAATTATGCTAATCTTATGCTGGTGCAATTGTGAGCAATCCACACTTCAATCTTGAGAAAATAAAACAAGACTTGGGTGCATCTTGAGCTCAATCAAGGAGGACATCAAAGGTATAATCATTGTGTTTATGCTTTATGATTATTTTCTCATTGATTTATGCTTTTGAATTTGGATTCTAACCTCTCCACATTTGGCACACCTAGTGGGACCGATGTCCCTTCTAACATTTTTTGTCAAAGTTGTGTGATTTCAAAGATTTGCAGGTTCGAGAACTGTTAAACTGCATCTTTGTCGCAACTTTTCGCCCCTCCGTAGCGAATTGCAACGCTTCTAGTTTAGTTCATCGCACCCGTGAAAAACTTTGTAGTGCCTGTGCAACAACTCACAACGCCTTTGTATCAAGTTTCAATGCCTGCGTCCTCAAATTTTTGTCTAACCATTGTGCTAATGATTCTTTGGTTCTTGTAGGTCTCCTATTGCATTTAGGGTTGTGTTTGGCTCTTCATTAGGCTTCTAAGTTTACTTTAGTTTTTATCATTAACTGCTTTTTTTTTAAAAAAATTTACTTTGCTACAATTGCAACTATCACATTAAAATGCAAAGATAAAAAGAATAACCACTTAAAATCAACCTAAAATCTATATAGGCTAAGCAAGGTCTCTAGATATCACTTCATATCTCATTTTGGAGCTTTTAAATTAACCTAAAGGTCAAAAAAACTCACATTTCTATTCATTTTTGTTCTAAGTAATGGTTGGTTTTCGACACCTGTGCTAAAACCTGTTGCACCTGTGTCACAACTCGTGGTGCCTTCATAGTGGTGCTTACGCAATGAATTTTGACGCCTCCATCACAGGGAATAACACCTCTAATCTTAGTTAGATTCACATAGTGTAACTAGTATTTTATCAATTTTGTGATTTTGCATCATTATCTATTCAGGAAAATCTTGATAGTTCACATCTTTTGGCTAGGCTAAGGTGGTTTTCTTATCATTTTGTTTGCATAAAGCTGAGTTAACTAGATCTTTGAGCATAGGCACAGTTCTAGTCACATAATGGCCCCTTTGTTCAAGATAGTTAGTTTAATCTTTTCTTGTCATATCTCGACACATTTTGTTATTTTTGGTAATTAGTCATTTGGGAATATATCAGTAGGTAGCATAAAATAGTTAGCATTGTCAATATTTGATCTTAGGTGGCATTATTGCACTTAGCTTTACAGAAGCATCATTTTCTTCATTTTGTTGCGTTTATGTTTCTATGTGGATTTTGAAGTTTTGGTTTTCAGTGCTTGCATTTTGATTGTTTGTAGAACTGTGCCTATGTTTTAATTTGCACATTTTAAGCTAAAATTTGGACTAACGAGTGGTACAGTTGTTCGATTGTCAAAGGCTAATATAATAAACTACTAATCTGTGGTTTTGTAGGATGTTTGACCAAGACTTTTTATTTTTCCACTAATTTAGACACTAAATTAGAATAGTGGGTTAATTTAGGCACTAATGAGCTCATAGGTTCTAGAGTTAAACCTGGTAGCTTTGATACCACATGTAACAACCCCAATGTTTTTCTTAGTAAAACTTTCCAAGTTTTCAGCTCAAGTGAATAAACCATGATGCCATGACATAACAGTAAAAAAAAATCCTTTCCATAATGTAAATTACATGCATAATTGAAATAACACTAATTCTAAATTGTTATTGTATTCCATAGTAATCTCAAAAATATTTCCATAACATCGTTGTCATATTGAATGAACTCAATTATATCATTCATGATTACATCCTTCCAGAAAAATGGGTGCATGATACATACATAGCTCCTCTAAGCTTCATCTAGCAATAGACATACAAATTGGTTATGATGTCATCGCATTGGTGCATACATTCTGAATGTCCTTGCTCGCTCGTGCAAAAACTCTAGTTGTCCCCAATACTGGTGCAAACATCTGCAAACCTCAACTGCCAACTAATGAGGAGAAGCATCACTCAAGCACTTTTCTGCCAACCACGAACTTAAATGTAGTCCCCCGCACATCTGTCACACATAACAAGATGGACCTACCCTTCGACAAAGAGATTTTTTGGTAAACCTCATAAAAAATTCCTATCTAAGCTTAGTGTTGTGTCCTACAAACTATAACCTATTCATACGATCATCTTCCCTACGAGTATGAAAACCCTGAACTAGAATGCATATAAGGAACACAGTGAATTGACAGTGTAAATAGTGGAAACTTACACTACTTTTGCCAAATTATTCTCACCCAGTACTTCGAGTGACAGTCATCCCGTTCACATACACTACCCTAGCTCGATTTGGATTATGACCGTTTATATACTATGCTTAGGTAATTTCCTCTAATGGGTAAACTTTAACCCTAGAAATAACCTACACCCCTTTTTCCAAAATGCAATGGTATCTCTACCAATTAAGCCTAAGCATAAGTTACCCCTTCAATGGACATTCCTATCCTAGGTATAACATATGAGCTTATCTTTGCATAAACAAGCTATTCACTTCAAAAGACAATCTAGTCCCAAGTATAACTTTATAAACTAGAGTATGGCTACATATACACCACATCATAATAAAAGATTAAATACTCATATATAACTGAATCCCTTCAATAATATATCCCATCAATAAGTGATTCTCATCAAGAGTATAATCACATTAATGAATAACCTCAATCAAAGAATAATTATGTCAATAGATGATTCCATTCAAGAGCATATCCTCCTTAATTAAAAGGGTTTAAACAAAGAGTCTACTCTTGTCAATACTATAACTTTGTATTAAGAGTGTAATGCAACTTCGTCAAGTAGCAACTCTAACTTACTAGGTATTTCCCACCTTCATTCTAAACATATAGAATTCCTCAAACTCAACTGATTTGGCTTAAGCACAAAGGTGATTTCTAACCTTGATACATCTTAATCTTAGGATACAGTCATCAACCAATGACTAGTCCGATTATATAGGTTTACTCTAACCCTATATGTTCCAGTCAAGACCAATTGAACAACTGAACCAAGTAGGCTATTCCCAGCCATAGGTTTCAATGAGTAGTCAAGTATAATTCCCAACCTAGTAGGTAAAACCCTACCCAAGATCTTAATTCAAGTATGATCAGTGATCATGCAAGTATAGATTAGCAATGACTCATCCTATCATTTGTACCAAACTGTTGATGTACAACTAACACCATAAGCTAGTATTATCAAGTCACTTTGTGACATTGATACATTTCCCATTATGAATAACCCTTAAGCTATTCTTGTTTATTATATCTATTATCTTTATACTAATGACAAACAACCTCCCCTATTATGGAGTAATTACAAGCACTTTCGCAGAAAAGCATAAACTTCTTTTTCCTTTCCAAAGCAAATGCTATAATTCCCTAATGCAAGTAATCTCAAGCAAATCAAATAAAGCATTCAAAACTCAATCTTTTATAAAAAAAGACAAATAAAAGAAGATAATATCCTCATGCCTGTAATATGCTTAACTAATTGATTGATTTGATGTCTAGCTTTCCAACAATAGCTTACTAGCTTCACTTTGACCTCACAAACAATACCTCAATAAGACCTCTCTCACAAGTTGATAATATGCTCTTAAAAAGTTGATAATATGCTCTCACAAACCACTCAAGGCTCACACATAATACAATAGAATAAAATTACAAAATAATGCAGATTGGTAGTGCGTACAAATGAGAGTACAAGCTCTTTATTTATACAACAAAAAGAGATATTGCAGCCTACAAAAAAGACATGCAAAATGACAACAATATCCATGCTAGTCAACTCACTTCACTTAGCAAAAAGGTGGCAGCAATCAAAGAGTTTACTCAACATAAGAAGCTACAGTTCAACCTCTATGTTATAGCTTAAGACTATTTCAATCTGCACATGTTCAAATGGTGACAATCAAAGTGTTTCCAAAATGGACTTCTATAGCATTTAGAACTTCATAAATCTGGTGCCAAGTATGTAGCCCTTTCTCTATTGTTTTGGCATGGATTTTACTCATTGAATTAGTCTACATTCGAAATGCAACACATGCACAAGATCGACTAAGTCTAAGCTTAGCAGAAAATAGAGAAATCAAGAGTCACTCAGGCACATAAATATGCTTTGACCAATTCTTTGTCTTGCTTTAACTTTTCCTATTATCATGCATTTTACATTTTACTCTGTTCTTGGAAACTATTCCATCACTTTATGATGGAAATGTCTAAAAGTAAATTGATGTTTACTAAGTCAAAGATTCCATTACATAGCATCGACTAAGGTGTATATACAATATCGACTTGACTTAATTGTAGCACTATACATTGCATATAATTCGATCTTTACTCAATGCCAATTGTATATATTCTATTCGACCTTCAAATGCTTTGTATATGTTATATACAATCAGCCTATGTTGATGTAATAAATCAACCTCAAAGCATTAATAATATTCGACCTCCAAGCATCACATATATATTTAAATATATATATATACACCATGTCAATCAAGTAAGTATACATTTGATATACAAATGAACACAAACAAGTTAACATTCACATAATAATAATATATTATACATATACATATATACACTCCTCTATATAAGCGTTAATGCTTATGTGTGTATATGTATATATATATATACATATATCTAATCACATATATATCCCTATCGTTCAAAGCAATAAAGCAATAATCCATTCGATAATCAAACGATTACGACTAAGTGATATATTCACAATAATAACACATGCGTATATACACACACATGTACATATATATATATTGTATATACACCTCTCTAATAAGCATTAACGCTTACGCGTGCATATATATATATGACATATGTATATTCTACAACAATTAATAGTGAAATAATCCATTTGATATCTAAAATTATTATGACCATGCGACTATATTCATCATAACATATTTATACACATATATGAATATTTATACATGTGTTGTCATACTCATATGGACATCCCATTATATCCAATGTACACGTATGTCGATATATCCCAAATACTCATTTAACCATACAATCAAGCATAGTAATATAAGGAAGAACTCATAAGTTCTAAATAGATAAACATCACCTAAGCATACATTCAATAGTAATCAAGACCCTTATGCAAACACACATACTAAGAATGACATATCAATTCCCAACTTAATATCTAGACACAACCATTCTACTATGAGTGTGTGTAAGCTTAGATAGGTTACGTTACTAGTTACCTGACCAAGATCTTCTCCTGAGTGATACTTCCCCTCCACCTGGAGGATTTGACTATGTTACTGCAACCAGCCCAACACATTTGCAATGGTAGTTAGACGTTCATAATAAATCCATATGCATCATAAACTTTAGCATAATCATGTAGCAAGAAATGTAAACATATTTACTCTTTCAAAGCCAAATTAAGCATTTATCAATACTTTCACATAATACCTATTTAAGTATTCCATTATTTTAGCAAGAATATCAACTCATGATTATATTTACCATCCTATTTACCCATTAAAGTAAAAGTAAATCAGTAGTGACAATTGTTTCTTTATTTTCATCATAATATTGACACAAACTAGCACAAATTATGGGTAAGGGAAAAACTCATGGAACACCATGCATGCCAATTTAATAATTCATGGCACACTAATAATTTTATAATTAGGAGCATTGGTATCATATGCCTTCTTTTGAGAGACATGTGAAATCTTTCATGGGTTCCTATTAATGATTATGAGATCATAAATGTCATAGTATTCATTAATAAAATCAAGGGTTTTAAGTAGTTCAATGTATGGGGTACATGTTTTATCTTTAGCTATAGATGTAAGGGGCTTGAAGTGAACAGTGCGCTCAAGGAGCACTGGACCCAGTCCGAGTATGGTGCAATAGGGTTGTACCCTTGGTGATGCAAGTTTGGCGAGGTGCATGCGTCAAGGCGTGAGCTAGGCAAGTCGTAGTGGTGGTGGGAGTTGGACACAAGGAGTCTATTGGACATAGCATCGAGGACTCATCCCAGGGAATATCGAGTCGAGGATCCATATGGTGAGCTGTTGGGAATTTGCTAAGCCATGAGGTGCGATCCAAGTCTGTGGTCCAAGTTGAGCTGGCCGAGTTGCATTGGAAGTTAGGTGCTTGGTGTTAGTGTTGCGAAAAGTGTTGAGGCGAGTTGGAAAACCATGGCTCTAGCGAGATGGCCGAGTTACTTGAGGTAGCATGGGAAGAAGGCAACATGGAGCATAAAGAAGTGTCGAGTCATGCCAAGTCATGGTGAGTTAAGGTAGGTTTTACAGTGTGGTGCAACTCTACAAGGTGAGTTGGACTCATCCAAGAGTTAGTCAGACTAAAGGGTTTGCAAAGCAGTGAAAGTTCCTATGGGCTATGAAGTGGTGCGAGGCACAAAAGCATAAATGGGGTAATCTGCCTAAAGTTTGGTGTCATCCTATGGATGTGTGGGATTTGTACTAATAGCTTATATATGGAGGTATGGTTGTTCGAAAGAAAGGAGCACCATAGGGATGCAATAGGGTTGCACTGAGAATTCATGGTAGGATACCAAATGGAAAGGGTATCTTGTGCTCTTCCGTCAAGGAGTGAAATAGAAGTAGCTCCCGCCTCGAGTCAAACAAGTGGCTCAGGTGTCCGTTATGGTTATTAGGGATGAGGAAAGATCTCGCTCCACCCTAGCCATGATGAGAGGGGTTGTGTGGTGAGCTCAATGTCCTGAACCTTGTGAAAGCAAGTAACAGGGCTAGAATGAGATAGCTCTAAGGTGTACTACCAAGGGAGCTGAATGTTGGAACTCATCCCAAGTGATGGGGTAGAGAGAGACGCAAGGTTGGGCGAACTACAGATCCAAGTTGGCAACAATAAGCCTGGGATGGCCAAGATTCCAACAGTGTTGAGTAAGTCTAGAACTTATGTTGGGGGTTTCATTAAGGCGATCTCATATGAGCCTGAGGGCACAAGAGCGAAGGCTAGTTCTCAGCATTGGGGGTGCGCTCCCCGCAAGAAGAGTTGGGCCATGTCATGCAGGGAACACATGGGCACCATGAGTTTTATCGAGTGTTGGCATACTCTTGGGGAAGATCCCAGTCCTCCATAGTAGGACCAAGTGGGGAACTCAAGGGCCAGATTCATCCATATGGTGTACTGCTGGTGCAAGGATGGATGCCAGTGAAGTTACTGGTCACCCAGGTATGGGTCCACAAGGAAGGGATTCAAAATATCTGGATTGGTATCGTTGGTGCAAGATCTCAACAAGGGTTGCATGGTGCAACATGATGCTATGGAATGGTGGAACCAAGCCAAACTTGGGAAGCAGCTAAGTAGGTATCGGGCGAGATCAAGGTGCACAGTCCTTGAAGTCATTGGATCGAGTGATCAAGGGATCTCAGGCTCAATGTTGTAAGGGGGAAGTCAAGTCCTCAAAGAGATAAAAGGGAATAATTGTGAGTTTCGCGTTGGATCTAGGAGCGCTCAGGGAGCCAGTCTACGTGAAGAGCGAACTCAAAGTTCAAGGTGGACGGGTTTAGTAATCAGTTGTCTTATGGGAGGCACAAAGGATGAAGAACTTGGTGGAATCACAAAGTCTGCATAGGATGCAACAACCGTTCAGGAAAGTGAACAAAGTCAGCCATGGTCAAACCATGCAAGTCAGAGAGCTTGTAGCAGCTCGCAGGTGTACTTTTTCGCGGTGAACTTGTAGAAGTCGAGTGTCTCAATGAAGGAGGAATCACAAGCAAAGAGACGTAATCTGAGAACTTGAAAGGGCTTGTCTGCATGGGAGTCGCGAGTATACTTGAGTAGTGTCGCATGAGGTTGACCTCTCAAGGGAGAAAAGGTGCATTCAATCCGTACACTAGTCTAGCCCCGTGACAGTTGGTATCAGAGCAAATTAAGTTGCTCTCTTCTAATACCCCAAGTCGGTATTGGAAGTGTGTTGCGTCTGGGTAATATCGGAGCGAGGCAGGTTCCCTCCCTTTGAGCCAAACAAATTCAGCCTGATATGAGCTGAGTAGGGAACAACTTCATCAGAGACTAAGAAAGAGTCAGGCTAGGGTACATCTAGCAGTGGTGTCAAAGTCGTGAAGCCAATGTGGTTTCGAAGAGCCAGTTTGCGAATGGAGTGGCAATAGAGTACCGAGATGGGTCTCATTCCAGTAGTGCAGTTAGGTGTGCGAGCAGATTGTGCGGACCATTAGGGCATGGTCTAAAGTGAGTCACTGCATTGAGGCAAGGCAGTGCATAGCATCCAACAGAGGTGCAAGGCCGATCTGAGTGAATGGATTAGGATTCTGAAGTGATCTGTGGCCAAGTTCTAGTGCAACACAAGTTTGAATCAAGTTTGGGCGTCTGTGTATCTCTTAGTTGTTGTATGGGCTTTGGTCCTTTGAGATGTCAGAAAAGGAATATGGGGCCTTTTCCAAGTGCAGGAGGGGGAAATGACAAATTTGTGCCCAAGAGTTGTGCAGAACTCCTGTGGCAGGAAAACAGAGGAGGTTTGGTTGGTGTGTTGCTAAAGTGGAGTGAATGAAGGAAATATTGCATGCTAAAGGTCTTAGTAGCTCATGAGCAGCGAAGCAGATGAAGTGTAAGTAGTGTTGGGACAAGAACTAATGCTGAGTTTGGGTATGACCATGAAGACGTGGGTACCAAGTTGATAAAGTGAGTTAGCGCAGAAGTCCACCTAAGCGAAGAGGTTGCACTAGGGTTCAAAACCTTGGAAAAGTTGCATCAGAAGGATGTGCATCAAGGTGAGCTGGGCTCGTATCCCTTAAGTCAGACATCTCAGTGTGGAAGCTAGATAGAGGCACTATCCACACAAAAAAGTGTAGTTAGCCAACCAAGCAAGTGGTTGCAAGTGATCTTCCAGGGTGGGGAGTTTAAAAGGAAGTCGACATGACCTACAAGCTGGGTTAGGATGTCGTAAGCGTTGTAGAATATCTTCAATGAAGCGTAATTCAACATAGATATGAATGCGGTGCGAAGTGTTGCAGCAGTTTGGTGGATGTTTCATGATAAAGCAGGTAAAAGGGGGACCTGAGCCAATTCTCAGTGTTCAGGGTGTAGGATCCTGACAGCAAGGTTAGATCCGAGGTGAAATCGATGGGGGACCTGCACAAGGCAGTGTTCAGGGTGTAGGACCATTGTCTGGGACATTGGATCCGAGGCGAAATCGAGTGGCATCAAAGGTTGGAAGATTTTGCAATTGAAGCAGGCCGAGTCACAAGATGGCAAGTTAGGCTAGAATGTTCAAAATTGAAGCAAATGAGTCACATAAAGAAGAATGAAAAAGCATATAAAGGCTTCAGAGCTGAGCCAAGTCACAAAGGCAGATGTTAGTTGAGCTTTTGGTGCAGTGTAATGGGCACAAGTTGGGCGTAAAGGTGTCAAATGATGGACACGAAAGGCGTTCCATGACAGCATTATGGGTACCCAAAAGAAACAAGGCGGATGCGAAAGGTGCACTTAGTGCAGATGAAGTATGCAAAGCAAGGGTGTTGAGTCAAGCACCAGGGTAGACTTCAAGAGTTTGTAGAAGTACACCAAGTATGGTGGGAAAAAGCACAACAAAGTATTGAAGGATCGCTAGACATAGGACGTGTATCAGCAAACAGAAGTTGTTAAATCTTGGGTTGCATATGACAGGCGAGAGACTCCAAGCAGTCGAGTGGGTGTAGAGCATGCCATGAAGCCATGCTCAAAGGGTATACTAGTCAGAGGAGGCTACAGTACTAAAGGGGCATCATGGGAAGATAAGATGGCGCAATGGATTGAAGCTGTGAAGCCGAAATTCGAAGGCATGAATTTGAGAAAAAAGTGTCAAAAGAGGGGTATACTGGTCGACAAAGGCTAGGTACTGGACCTACACAACGGGGTTGTTGCAGTGAGCTTTCAGTGGGTGCTAGAGGTGGCTAAGTGTAAAGGTGGTCCGAGTATGGATGCGAATGTTCTCAGTAGGGACCAGCTCAGTGAGTTAGTCAAGGTAGCAAGACCTTGCAAGGAATTGCAGTGTCAGGGACATTCAACCAAGCTTCACTTCAGAAAGAGACAAGATGCCTATAGTTTAGCATTTGGAGATCCCAGGGATAGGTTTGTAAGTCTTCGCCAGGAAGCGGTTAAGCATGGTTCTCACATCTGTATGTTCGGCATAGGGGACGTCACTTGTTTTTAAGTGGAGGAGAATGTAAGGGGCTTGAAGTGAATAGTGCACTCGAGGAGCATTGGACCCAGTCCAAGTGTGGTGCAATAGGGTTGTACCCTTGGTGATGCAAGTTTGGCATGGTGCGTGCATCAATGCGTGAGCTAGCCAAGTTGCAATGGTGGTGCGAGTTGGACACAAGGAGTATATTGGACATAGCATATAGGACTTGTCCTACGGAATACCGAGTCAAGGAGCCATACGGCGAGCCGTTGGACATTTGCTAAGCCGTGAGGCACAATCCAAGTCCGTGGTCCAAGTTGAGTTGGCCGAGTTGCATTGAAAGTTAGGTGCTTGGTGTTAGTGTTGCAAAAAGTGCTGAGGCGAGTTGGAACAATATGGTTCTAGCGAGATGGCCGAGTTACTTGATGTGGCGTGGGTAGAAGGCAACATGGAGCATAAAGAAGTGCTGAGTCATGCCAAGTCATGGCGAGTTAAGGTAGGTTGTACAGTGTGGTGCAACTCTACAAGGTGAGTTGGACTCATCCAAGAGTTAGTCAGACTAAAGGGTCTGCAAAGCAGTGAAAGTTCCTATGGGCTATGAAGTGGTGTGAGGCACAAAAGTAGAAATAGGGGAATCTGCCCAAAGTTTGGTGTCATCCTACGGATGTGTGGGATTTGTACTAATAGCTTATATAGGGAGGTATGGTTTTTCGAAAGAAAGGAGCACCATAGGGATGCAATAGGGTTGCACCAAGAGTTCACTACAGGATACCAAATGGAAAGGGTATCTCGTGCTCTTCCTTCTAGGAGTGAAATAGAAGTAGCTCTCGCCTTGAGTCAAGCAAGTGG